>JBAGKJ011122195.1:0-10977 GCA_037179465.1 Phronima sedentaria | reverse complement strand
TTCAGAGCTCTTCGATCAATATTAAAGCCGTCAGGAGTTTTGCACACTTTTGGAGATGAGGATGGGTCCATTTTCCTCGATTTGGGCCGAGCCGGTGTACAGGCACGGACTAATAGAATAACCGATGATCCAACCCCATTTTTCTGCTATAGCAGAAGTAATAATAATGCTTCTAATTCTGGCCTAAGATCAATAAAATTTTATGATTGAACACCATCCAATTGAGTTTTGAATGGTGCATTAAGATTAATTAAAAATTGCCGGAATATTCGAATATGTAACTCCGATAATATTCTAAATTTGATGTTCTCCGAAGCATGGGCGTCGCTGGACATTAAAAAGTGGGGGGGACAAATGGGCCCAAGACAAGAAAGATAAAGTGGACGGACGAGATGAATGCAGCCTATGAGGAGATAAAACTGAGACTATTGGATGAAGTGTGTTTGGCATTCCCAGACTATGCAGAAACTGCAAACCTATTAGAATTATATGCGGATGCTTCGGGAGTAGGAGCAGGAGCCTGTCTAAAGCAGCTTCAGAATGACCAACATAAAACCATCGCTTATTCTTCCATCGCATTCTCTACTACCGAGCAACACTATTCACCCACAGACAGGGAACTTTTAGCATTGAGGTGGGGTGTAAAAACCTTTCGACAGTTCCTTTTCGGGGTTAAATTCATCATATTCACGAATCATAGACCATTGATTTATTTAAAGAATATGAGCAGACAAAATTCAAGACTAATGCGGACCATCAGTGAGTTAGAAGAATATAATTACGAAATTATCCCAGGCAAAGAAAATAGTGCGGCAGATACATTATCACGTGTGATTGAGACAAAGGTGGTTGATGAGGAAGTGCCGGAAGACACACTGCCAAAAGCTTTAATGGTTCTAAAAAAATTGATGGGGGAGGTAATTCCCCCCATTGTTTTCAGTCATTGTTTTTTTTCAGTCATTGTTTATGCTAATTTTTTTTTTCAGCCATTGTTTATGCTATTGGAGGATTTTAACCGATTTGTTGGAAAGTTCGAGGATATATCAGATAGTTCTGACCTGAGGAAGAGTTTAATACAGTATTTAACTCAAGTCTCAAAGAAATTAAACTTGAATCTAAGTAAACAGAAATTAAAAGAAATTCAATCAATGAAGCAGGATGGAGTGCTTCCATGTATGGAGATTTTGGTTGCTGCAGCGCACATGTTTAATGTGGATATACATGTACACCATGGGATGATATCCCCTATAATATATAAGAATAGCAATGAGGCCAATGAAATCCTTCACTTACAATGCTTAGCTGGCATACATTTCAATCCGGTAATCAATAGAAGGAACGCCAAGTTCGATATTCTCCAGAAACAAGTAAACGTTATAGAGGTAACTTCACCAATCTCGGAGCGAATAGATGAAGAAAATTATTCTTAT
Organism: Phronima sedentaria; assembly: GCA_037179465.1. Lineage (NCBI taxonomy): Eukaryota > Metazoa > Arthropoda > Malacostraca > Amphipoda > Phronimidae > Phronima > Phronima sedentaria. The sequence continues at coordinate 9,547 of JBAGKJ011122195.1, read as the reverse complement.
CAAGTGAATTCTTTAATTGAAAGTGAGAGGGAATCTCTCATATGTGACCATCCAACCAAAGGTTCATGCACAGTATTGGCATCAGTAGGACACACAAAATTTTGTTGTTTACTGGATACAGGAGCACAGGTGAGCCTCATCACAGAAGATCTTTGGCAGAGACTTATAGAAGAGAATAAAGAGCTGCTGTTTGAGGAAGAGCAAGGTAATCTGACTGGAGTAGGAAATCAAATCACAGAAATACTTGGAATAGCTTATTTGAAGATAAGAATTTTAGATGTGGACACTGACAAAGCATTTCCCTTTGCAGTGCAGTGGTGAGATCTAATAAAATGCCCAAGTGTTGTTTACTAGGAGCCAATTTTCTTTCAGTAAATAAAATAGTGATGGATTTTAAGGAACAGGCATCATTTTATCAAAACTCAGATGGCGATGAAATTTACTATCCATTAAGTTCAAAATCTACTTCTCAATTATTTATTTACACTATTCAGACATTTGATTATTCGGAAAAGAGTGAAGAAGAATGTGAAACGCCCAGAGAGATAAACTTCAAATTTAGTATAAATGAAAATGTATTGGAAATACAGAAGAATGACAGTGCCTTACAGTTGTTAAAGAATATGATAGAGGAAGAGATACACCCAAAGCAGTGGGACCAACCATGTCTGAACCAATACAAAAGACACTATCAGGATATCGTACTTGAAAATGATACCTTATACAAGAAATGTTCGGATAGATACGTGATATTGACTCCGTTTTCACTAACAGTGGACATTGTTTGCAAGACCCACACACAGCTTGCCCATATTGGAATGTCTAAACTGAACAAGATAGTAACAGATTTTTTCTGGCACCCAGCAGTTGAAAAACTTTGTAGAGATGTGTGCAACTGCTGTGTACACTGCCAACTGTATAAGGTCCACAGGATTCATAGACAACCCCCAACATTAAAAATTATTACTGAACAACCTTTTGAAATGGTATCCGCTGACATAATGCTTCTACCTAAATCAAAAAAGAAGAATATAGCCGTTTTAGTTGTGATTGATAGCTACTCTAAATGGTTGATGGCCGTACCGTTGAGAGATAAAAGAGCGCAGACTGTTGCAGATGCATTTAAGAACAATATTTTTCCTAATATGCCAATAGTTCCACATAGAGTTTTGACAGATAATGGACCAGAATTCCGCTCAAATTTATTTAGAGAATTCCTGCAAGAATTTAATGTCAAGCAGATATTTACAACACCGTTCAAGCCTTCGTCCAATGGATTAGTAGAGAGAAGTAACAGGACAGTGATCCAGCTTCTCAAAGGAGTCTTGAGTAGTTCAACTGATGACTGGGACCAGCATTTAACAAGAGCTGTGATCACTTACAATAGTACGGTACATAGAGAAACAAATAAATCCCCTGTAAGTATGATACTGGAGGAATCCTACAGTCTTGAAAAAAATTTACCTATTAACTCTAAATTGGTTAAGAGTTGGAAAGCGGGAAACCCAAGGTTTTCGCCGTTCCAAGTAGGTCAAAAAGTTTTAAAACGAATTGAGAGAACGGGAAATCTGGTCAATTATAAATTGCAGCCAATATATGAAGGTCCATTTCAAATTGTGAAGATTAACTCAAATCAGGTAACATACGGGATACAAAGACATGGTGTGACTGGAGCAAAAATGATAAAGACACATCATGTAAAATTGAGACCCTTTAATGAGATTCCGGAATATTTGTCATCCTTCTTACCCGAAGATATAACTACTCAAACAACTATTCTAGTAGAAGAAAGTGATACCTCTGAGTGCTTTTCCTTCTTAGGTTTTCACTCTGAAGAGAATGAGGCAATTGAAGAAAAGAATTCTACGTTGAGCATGAATAGAGAGGAAATCATGAGTCAGAAACATAGCAGAGATCAATCTGCTCAAGAAAGGGACAAAGAAGTTAATAGGGAAATTCAAGTTTCAACCCCAATGGAGAATATACTTGTTGAAAACGAAGCATTAAGTTCAACACAGTCGCAGAACTCCAGTCAATCTAGTTCGGTACAATCAAACTCCACGAAAGAGCAGATTGAACGGGAAATGAGTGAAAATCTGGAAGATGAACCAGATAAATCTACAAATAGGGCAAACGATAAATCTAGTGTGGCAGGGAGTACTTCGTTGCCACAGGAAGAAAGAGAACTTAATATTAGAGGTGCTGCATTGGAACATTTGCCTTGCAGTGAACCGGTATCCGCAGCACAGTTCTCGACATCGACACCTATTATCACTCGGAACAAGCCGATGATTCACAACGAAATGTCTTCAATAGAAGAGAATACTTCTAATTCCCGAACTGACACCAACCAAGTTTTAATCGATAAAAGTAATCTAGATGAAATAATAGAACACATTAGTGCAAATGAAAAAGCCTGGTCAACAACCAGTGAGAAACTTCAAGAAGAAATTTCCTTAATAGAGAAAAGTAATTATGTTAGTGATACTGAAACATTTGAAGGTTTCGGTACAGATGACTCTTGTAAAATAATGGGGTCAGCTCGACTTGCATTTCTTAGGGCCTTGCATAATAAAACAGTTGAATTTAGAGAATCTAGCAGTACTATCCTGATGCGCAAGCCATGGAATTGCAGTTCAAGTACTGGTGACTCGAGAGTAAAGGTTGGAACAGATCAGGAGGGAAATGTATCACCGGTAAGGAGAATGGACCATGCCGAATCCCCTGGCATAGTTACGCGATCTAAAGGAAAACCTATGAGCTTACCAAATGTACAACAGCAAGTGCTGGAATACAAGGGTAAGAGGAATTGCAAAGATATGCAGTGAGATTTTGATATTTATATACAAATACATAGATCGTAAACTTACTAGATCGATGGGTAGAAACTGCAGGGATACTAATGCATCCTATTTAACAAGGCATCATAATTCTACTAGGGAGATAAACTGTATATTGAGAGAACAGGTGAGTATAAATAAACTCCGATATGTAGAACAGGTGAGTATAAATAAACTCCGATATGTAGAACAGGTGAGTATAAATAAACTCCAATATGAGGTATAAGGTGAGTATGAGTAAATCATTATCATCATCAATATCATGCAGGGGAGTGGGCGAGTAAATGTTCTATTATTTATTGATACGATGCTGATAAATTAAGTCAAATTAGTCTAAATATAAAAAAAAAGTTGAAATAATAATCTTTCATTGAATTGTTTTCAAGTCTATAAGGTATTGAATCACTGTCGGGGAACTGATGTGACTGTTAGGTAGGTAGGTAGTTAGGTTAGATTAGATTTATATCTATAAAAAAATATAAAAAAGCCAAAAAAAATTGTCGAAAAACTAGAAAAACCAACAAAAACAAATTTAGGTTTAGTTTGTTCATATATTATTAAAATTTTATTGGAAAGTGCTGCTTATTTGAGTGAATAGTTGGACAATTGGGGTGAAGATGGATTGACAGGAGGATGGACAACGATGAAAGTGAGAAACAGTGTGGACAATGGATAAACATCAAGAGTCGACAGAGAAGAATCTACAGAACGGTTAGCAAATTAACCCTATTTGTAATATGATGTACAATGCTTGTAAATAGGGACAGGTACATATATTGATCTGCGGAAGTTTAGGGGTCGGATGACCAGGTTCTTCTAACAAACCTGAATGAAGCACAGCAATTTTAATTTAATATTTAATGGTAAGAAGCCGGAATAAGTTGATACGTTATACATTCTTTGCTGAAAATCCAGAGTTACAACTCATACTTTGTCGAAGACTATGAAGAAGGTGGTACTGACAAAACGGTGGAATATGGAGAGATCCTAATTATAAAATGTAGTATTTCAAATTTTAAAATGTAAATAGTTTCAAGTGTACAGTCATTTTTTTTAAACTATTGTATAAATATATTTGTAGCGCGTTTAGTTAATATTTAGAAGTCACATCAGTTCCACATGAGAAGCAGCTGGGGAGCCTTTATCAGTGCAGCCCCATAGTCTGCACTTGGCCCGGGGAAATGTTGTATTGATCCAATATGCATTTCTCACTTTTGTTCCTCGGGCAGGATTTGGTAATAAGTGGTATTATATATAATCACGCATTGTGGAGAAATTAAATAGTTGTGGATCACATTAATTTGGGTGTACTGGTGAAGGAGTTCCAGCGCTTCCATATTTAGCGGTGCTTGGGAAATTAACACACTGGTGAGTGGTATGGACTTATTCTTTGAATGATCTTTATTTAAATTGATTAAATAATTGTTTAAATTAGCGTGAATATTCGTGTCAGGATGTTGAAATCTTATTGATTATTTTGGTTCATGGTATGATGGATGAGGTTACCAATCATACAGGAAGTTATATGGATTCTTAATCATTGTTGCAGAAAGCCTCTGTACTCAGTCAATCGGATGTTTTGGGTTTCGAGAGAAGTCCCCAGTTGTCCATATCATTCACTGGTCGTCAAGCACTGTACTGAGATTTAAAGCCGATGCTAACTTAGGGATAGGTTAGGGTCTTAAGTTGTTGTCGCGTAGATAGTATTCCTAAATTTCCAGTCGGTGATTCAATATAATAGCATCAGCATTCGTGTAAAGTTTAAAGATATTCGGGGTTAATCACAGATAGTATTATTTTTCCTCATTCATTATTATCCCATTCATTATTGCATTGTTAGGATCATTCAGCTCCTGCATTTAATCCGTTTCCATTAATAACTTGAGGTTAGACTAGCAGCTAGCTGGTTTATCACCAAATACTGGTTGCGAGTTTTGATGCATTCATAGTGGTCACTTTTGATACGATCGGCCTTGAGTTGGGTTAGCGCGGGTAGTGCCAGGCTCAGGGGATACAAGGAGAGTTATCACTTGTATCGGGAGACTTTAAAATCTCCAGGCCTTGTTCCCCATTTTGAATCTAATAAAAAAACTATTATTTATAAATCCCTTTGATTATTAATCCCTTCAGGATCATTTAACCTTTTATTACCAGCGTGAGCCCAATACTATAATGGTGCCATGACAAAAGAGAATGTCATTAGCTTAAACTTTTTGTGATACAAAGTGACAAAGGTAAGTACTCATTCAGATTTCATTGATTCATTCATCTTTCACCTCACCTCATCCATATCAAATAACTAGCTATAGTAGTACAGTTCTGAATTCAGTACTATTCACGTAAATATTTTTTTTTCGCCATATCGTTTGAGAGTTTGTTGTAAATTTAAACTGAGGCTTTTGGTGTGTGTATTCAAGATGAGTAATCTCGATGTGATAAACGAGGAGGCTGAGTTGCACAGTGATAAGATAGCTGAAGAGGAAGAAAATGCAATAAAAATGAATTGTGATCATTTTAGTAAATTTGTGGAGGAACTGGACAAGTGTGATCCAGATATCATGTCAGAAGTGTCAAAACAGCACATCTTAAAAACGCAGAGATATTTAGAAAAACTAGGAGAAATCCAGAAAAGATTAGGAAAAACTAAAATAGACAGGAGCAACACCAAAGATGAGACAGATGCAAATGAAGACAAAAAGGATTTCAAGAAAAGTGATGACAAATCAATATTAGAAGTTCTGGTTGACAAAATAGATAATAGGAAAGTTCCATTGCAAGGAAAATTTAACGAAGATTCTGGAGAATCTCTCCAAGACTACCTGTGCAGATTTGAAACCTATTGCGAAGACAATCTAAGAGGGGGTCCTCACTTCTGGATTGACGAATTAGAAAGTAGGCTGGATGGTGAAACATTAAAAGGATTTCGGGCTGTAAAAGAAGATGGGGAATCATATAAATCTCTAAAACAGAAGTTGATTTCTTGGCACAGTGACTTAGCGGAAATGAGAAAAAGGAAGGCAAAATTACTGTTTGATAAAGCAGTTTGTACAGATATGGAGTCCTTATACTTGTATAGTACAAGATTGGAGAAACTGTTTAGGAGAGCTTTTCCCAACCACAAAACAGAGAAGAACATGATGCTTAAAGAAAGATTTATAAAGAGTATACCAGTGAAGCACAGGAGAAAGTTGACTGAATATATTTTCAATAACAATTTGAGGGAGCAAGTAACAACCTGGGAGGAAATACAAAAGTATGTGCGTCATAGAGATTTATTTTTGGAGGAGATGAAAGCTGAGGATGATGAAGAAATAGACAAGGATTCTAGTCATGATATAGTTATCAATTTGGGAACTGAAAAAAAAAAGAATATAGATGATAAACCAAAAGTTGAAGTAAATTATGACCATAGACAGAAAAGATTTTTCATTTCAAATCCGGAAATACTCAATTTACAGCCTCCGAAATCAGAAATCAAAATAGACAATTTAACTCTAGAAAGTTTGAAAATTCTGGCTTCCAGAGAGATTCGAGGTTCTATAAGAAGAATGAGAACAATTACCCTAACAACAAAAATAATAATAGAAGTAACAATAGATTTTCATTACCTCCTAATCAAACCATAAAATCGTGTTATAGATGTGGACGAATGGGCCATTTGAGCAATCAGTGTTATTCCAAGACACAACAGTCAAAAGCTCCAACATGTTATAATTGTGGGAAAGTAGGACATATTAGCAGGTTCTGTAGACAAGGCAGAGGGCAGAGATCTAACTCTGTGCCTCCCAGGCCCAGTAACGATAGATGGGAAGACAGGAGGAATGGAGACCAAAGGAATAAGAGGGAAAATCGTGAAGAACAAAATAGAGAAAATATGCAACACAGTAGACAATCAAGAAACAGAAGACCGTCAAACTAGCAGGCTCTATGAAGGTAGGGGACTATCATGGAGCCGAATATTACCCCTATCACAACAGATATAGTAGGCTAAAAGACGAGGTGGACACTTTTGAGGGTGATTTCTTTGAAAAAGACGAAATTGAAACTACAGTTAAGAAACATAGGAAGAAAAAGAAGAAAGCAAAAAATAGAAATTGGGAAGCGAGAGACAAAAATTCAGCGGATGACTCATGCAGTCAATATGACGCAACACAATGTAGTTCACATAATAATCAGATAAGCGAGGAAGAGATAATCCCTGTACAAATAAATTGTGCTAAATTATTGCCTGAGCCATTAATTAAAATTCATATTATAATTAATTCTGTCGCAACTAAAGCACTTTTAGATACTGGAGCTTCGACAAATATGATCAAGAAATCACTAGTTGAAAGTATGGAGGATGTAGAAATATTACCAAGTCAGAATATTGTGAAGGGGCTGGGAGATGCTGAAGTAATTCCTTCTGGAATAGTTATGGTGCCTTTTTCTTTTTATGGTATCTACATAAATAAAACCCCATTCCATGTAGTGGATGACAATGCAATAGGAGTGCCAGTCCTTTTAGGAACAAAGTTCTTCACTAAAACGAAAATAACAATAGACATGCATAACAGAAAAATATCAGTACCATTCAAAGACGGATCCAATGTTGATGTTTATATTGGAAATGGAGATGATACTCCAAAAACTTGCATACATGAGGCAGTCAGGGTATATGCATTGGAAGAAATAACCATCAATGAGGACATTAGTAAAGTTGCGATAGAATACGAATATAAGAAGAACGGATTATCAAATGATGAAAACCAAATATTACTGTTTGAAGGACAGTGTTCAAACCCAAACATAGAAGCATTAAATGGGATCATGAAAGCCAGACCAAAAGAAAAGGCTATATTTCTTAGAAAATCCAATAAAACGAATAACCGAGAATATAAAATAAAGAGAGGAGAAATGTTAGGAGTAGTACACTCAGTGGTTGAAATTGAGGACATGTCAAGTATGGAGGAAGATTGGTCGTTGCAAAAGCTTGAGAATCTAATACACATGGGAGATAAAGTTAATGAACAACAGAAAAATAAACTCTTGCAGACATTACTAAATTCAAAAGAAGCTCTATCAAAAAACGAATCTGACATAGGCAAAGCAACTGTTACGCCACAAAAAATTACTTTAACAGATAAGACACCAGTATGGCAAAGACCAAGACGATTCTCGGAGCCACTAAATAGGGAAATAGAGGAACAATGCAAGAAATTAGAGCTGCAAGAGATTATTGAGAAATGCAACTCGTCATGGAATTCGCCACTAGTACCGATACGAAAAACGGATGGGACTTTAAGGTTATGTGTTGACTACAGAAAAGTTAACAGCGTAACAAAGCAAGAAAAATTTCCAATGCCCAACATCACAGATTCTATTTACACTGCTCACAACACCAAAATATTTTCAAAGCTAGATCTCATTAAGGGATATTATCAGATTCCAATCGACGAAAATAGCAGATCTGTCACCGCCTTCAGTACACAACACCAACAATATCAGTTTCGCAGATTAAGTTTCGGTTTACGCAACAGCGGAATACAATTTCAAAGAACACTTCAAGAGATTCTTGCAGATTTTAGTGACAAACGTGTCATTATTTACATAGATGATATATTGATATTATCAGAAACGCTGGAGGAACACCTGGATATACTGGAAAAGTTATTAAATACATTGCATTTAAACGGAATTAAAATAAATCTAAATAAATGCGAGTTCCTTAAGGAGGAAGTTTCATTCTTGGGCCATGTAGTCAGCAAAAATGGGATAAGGAAATCTCCAGAGTTTTTCAATAAAATACAGAATTATCCAAAGCCTTCAAACATCAACCAAGTCAGAAAATTTTTAGGACTAGCGAACTTCCAACGTAAATTTGTTAAAGACTTCTCCTCGATAACAAGACCATTGTCAGCATGCACAAATGGTCCCAAGACAAGGAAGATAAAGTGGACGGACGAGATGAATGCAGCCTATGAGGAGATAAAACTGAGACTATTGGATGAAGTCTGTTTGGCATTCCCAGACTACGCAGAAACTGCAAACCCATTAGAATTATATGTGGATGCTTCGGGAATAGGAGCAGGAGCTTGTCTAAAGCAGCTCCAGAATGACCAACATAAAACCATCGCTTATTCTTCCATTGCATTCTCTACTACCGAGCAACACTACTCACCCACAGACAGGGAACTTTTGGCATTGAGGTGGGGAGTAAAAACTTTTCGTCAGTTCCTTTTCGGTGTTAAATTCATCATATTCACGGATCATAGACCATTGATTTATTTAAAGAATATGAGCAGACAAAATTCAAGACTAATGCGGACCATCAGTGAGTTGGAAGAATATAATTATGAAATCAGATATATCCCAGGCAAAGAAAATAGTGCGGCAGACACATTATCGCGTGTGATCGAGACGAAGGTGGTGGATGAGGAAGTGCCAGAAGACACACTGCCAAAAGGTTTAATGGTTCTAAAAAAGATTGATGGGGGAGGCAATTCTCTTTTTCAATCGTTGTTTATGCTATTGGAGGATTGTAACAGATTTGTCGGAAAGTTTGAGAATATATCAGATGGTTCTGACCTGAGGAAGAGTTTAATCCAGCATTTAACTCAAGTTTCAAAGAAGTTAAACTTGAACCTAAGCAAACAGAAATTAAAAGAAATTCAATCAATGAAGCAGGATGGAGTGCTTCCATGTATGGAGATTTTGGTTGCTGCAGC
>JBAGKJ011111084.1:0-10987 GCA_037179465.1 Phronima sedentaria | reverse complement strand
CGGAGCTGTAATATAAAAACATTATACCTTATTTCTGACGGAAACACAAATTCTGGGTTAGGCATTGATATAGGAGGTAGGAGTTTACAGTGCCGAAGGTTTTGTGGCTTCATTGGAATAGCATTGTGTGCCAATTAATACCTAATGTGAGATAATTTGTATTTACTTAATTTTTTATAGGTGTCTTTTGCACTACATCTTAGTAACCTTTTGAATAGATCAAGTGTGAAGAAGTCTTAGTATCTGCCATAGAGGATTAGTACAAAATATTCATATCTGATTTATTGTATTTTGAGTGAAATAGGTACCTATCTACTTAGTTAGGTAGCCATTTGTGAATTAGTCATTTATCTTCCTGGGGAGCCTTTTTTTTAGTATTTGTTTTCAGTAATTTATTTATCTTTTTTTTTTTTTTTCTAACCTCCAGTCCTTTTTCAATAATCTTCTCAAACCTACCTTATTTAATTTTTGTTTACAGCCTGAGTTTTTTTATCTGTGATTTTCACCCATTTTTTTTTTGTATACCTATGTAGTATAAATTGTAATCCGAATATTGTAAGGGAAAGATCATTGATATTTCTCTCGGGTTTTAATTTCTTATTGTTTGAAGAGGCATAAGGCTTAAATTTGTTTTGTTCATATACCCTGTGGTTGTATAGGTACAGCCTTGTTAATATCTAAATTGTCCCATTTTTTAATTCTTAAAATACTCTAACTTGCACAGCCCAGGTTCGGGTATTACCTATTTCCCTTGAATGCCATATGACTCTCTAACTTTGTACTTTTACTGTTGTAATTAATGCAACAAGATTGAGGAAGAAGGATTGTTGTTTACAATAAACTTTGAACGACTCATGACTGATGAGGACTCTCTGCTTCTAAAGGATAAATGATTTAATTTTCTTATATGATCTTTGATTGTTTGATTAATCTTGGTAAATATAAATACTTATGTACTACCTAGCTGAAAATTATTAGTTACTAAATATTTGATTTTGTTTGATTTGGTTTGCTATTGAATTGAAGTACTTGATTTGTTTTGCTATTGAAACTGAACCCTAAACTTATAACTGAGTAAGTTTAATGTTTGTTTAAATTATACAACAGAGGAAGTTTTAAAGTTTATTACGAGCTATAAGTCTATAACTCTTTACCACGTTTTTTTATCTGTTTCCAGACTGATAAATAACCTTTACCAAGTTATACTTTAACCTTAAATATCAATAGCTAGATAAATATAACTATAGCTAAATTTAAATTACCTAACCTTCAAATTTTTAAAATATACATAGTTTCCCATTTAGTGGAAACAGCCTGCTAGAATATAAAATTAAACATGGATAGAACACTCCAGAATGGGGAAGTCAAATTTAATTTTGATAATAAGAAAGTAGAGGCTCATAAACCCATTAATGCAAGTATGGATAAGCAGAATCCTACTTGTCCCAAAAACTCCAGAGTAAAGAAAGATAAAGATAAACAAAATATAAATGAGATATGTGAAGAATGTGGTAAAAAATTTAATTGTGAGCAAAGTGCTATTTCATGCGAATCATGTTTGAGATGGCTACATATAAAATGTGCTAAGCTGACTATTAAAGAGTTTGAAAATATAGATAAGATGAAAAATAAAGTCCGTTGGTTTTGCTTAGAATGTAATAAGATAGATTTCTATATGCTACATGAAAATAAAGATAGAGAAAAGAATGGGAAAGAAGAAAAAGAGTCAAAGCTTTTTAACAGGGTAACTAGGAAAACAAAAACTTGCCAAAGCTGTGGTATAGTAATGGTGGGAGAGGGGCAAGGAGTAGGTTGTAAATGCCAGAAGTGCTGGAGAATGATGGTAGATAGCTTGGAAGCTAGAATTTCTGATCTAGGAAAAGCTCTGGATGAAGGGAAACAGGAATCCAAGAAGAAAATTGATAAACTGGAAAAGGAGAACAATAGTTTAATGCAGTCTATAGCACAAAATAAGCAGGATCTACAAGAGGTCACTAAACAAGTAATGGAATCAAGTATAAGTAGTGAATCCAGTGAAATGTTTGAAGATGCTCTAGGTCAAAATGATGCAAATATCAATACTACTAAAATTGAAATAAACCAACTAAGGAAGGAAAATTATGATTTAAAACAATATGTCAATAATCAAGTAGAAGAAAATGAAAATCTAAAAACTGAGATAGATAGATATAGTGGAGAAGTGGAAGCCCTGAAAGTAGGTATTGGAGAAATGCAGTCTGAGAAAGAAAGGATTCTAAATGATAATGAGGTAGTTAGAGATAATCTAAATAAAGCCCACGTACTAAACTTCCAATTGAAACTTAAACTTGATACGTGCAGGTGCACGAACCAAGAGATAAGGCAGGATAGTAATCAGGAACATGAAAATATAAACGAGGCAGAGGTGACATATGCAGAAGTTGTTAGGAGTATCCAACCAGAAATTAGAACTGCTAACACAGATAATACATCTATAAATAACAGAAATATAGAGAGAAGCTCTAGTCGTGATACAGAATCAATAGCACAAAGGAGAAGGAAAGGAAGAATTTTAGTTGTGGGGGATAGTATGATAAGGCAAGTAGACACAGTGGTTAAAATGAAAGAGGAAGGTAGCCTACGAAAATCCATGAGAGGAGCAGGAATCAAACAAATTATGTCTGAAGCGAAGAAGCTTAATGAAAATATTGGAACTAATGATATATTGATGATACAAGGTGGAGGGAATAGCTTGAGGGTGCTAGGACCAGAGAGAACAGTGAAGGCAGTTATTAAAGAATCACAAGAAATGAAAATAGAAAATCCCAATAGTGATCTGGTAATTCTGAGCATTCTCCCTAGACCTCGAGAGAATGGAGAGTATGAAAGAATGAGAATGTTTACAAATAGAAGGTTGTTTGAGGAAGTTAAAACTATGCAAGAGTTAGGGCGTCAAAAGATAAGCTTTCTTAATGTGGATCCATACCTACATCCATCATTATTTGCTAATGATGGAGTTCATTTGAACGGAGATGGTAATTATGCTCTAGGAAGATCTATAATAGCTAGAATAAGCCAACTTAACAGAGAGAGAGGGCAAAGACTGGAAAGTAGGGATTGACTAGCGAAGGAGAAGTTAGATGATAAACAGATTCAAATAGGATGTCTAAATGTTAGGGAAATGAATTTGCCAAAATTTGTGGAAATTAGCCGAGAAATGCAGCAGTGGGATATTGATATTATGGCCATTACTCAAACGAATCTCCCACAGGAATCATTTGAAGAAAATGAAATTTGTGAATTTTATGGGAAAGGGAGGGTCAGAATAGATAGGAAGGGTGGGGGAGTAGGTTTCTGTATTAACAAAAAATCTGTAGTAAACTGGGAAATTTTGGAATTACCAGACAACAAATTTAGTGAAGACATCATTGTAGGAAAATTTAAAATTGATAAGAATATTTTTGTTATTATCAATGTGTATATGACAGTACAAGGTAATAGAGCAAATTTTGAAAATTGTGAAAAATATAAAATAATTAATAAACTACTAGAAGTACATAAAGATGAAGAAATATTTTTAATGGGAGATATGAATGGTCATATAGGACTGCTAGGAGAACCTGTCAATTCAAATGGTCGAAAGTTAATGATGTGTGCTGAAGAAAACCAGATGGAAATTTTAAATCTTTCCTATGGAGAAGGTAAGGTAACATGGAGTACAAATGAGTTCAAATCTACAATAGACTACATACTGGTCAATAGCAAAGCCAGAGAAAAGGTTGTGGATCTATTTGTAGATGAGGAGAGAATAATTGATATTGATAGTGATCACAACTCCTTGATTGTTACTTATAGTGGAAAAAAAAGTAGAGGTATGAGAGATAATAAGGAGGAGAGCCAAGGAATACATCATATTAACAGATGGAGACTAAAGAATCAAAATTATGAGAATTTTCAAGTAGACCTAAACCAGTTAGACTGCCTCTACTATGATGATATCAATGATTTAAACAATGAAATAGTAAAAAATATAAATATAGTAGCTGAAAAACACATAAAGAAAACTAAGAAAAGGAAAACAAAGAAGAATAACAAATCTTGGTGGAACAAAGAAATAGAAGTGTTATATAAAGAGAAGAAAGTTAAAAATAAAAATTGCAGGAAATTGAGGAAATTATTGGAACAAAAAAAAATCTGTAAAACATATTATGACAGTGTATGGGTAGATTGTAGGAAGACTCGTGAAACTCTGAAATCCCTGATTCACAAAGCAAGAGCTGAAGAGGAAAAAGTTTCTCTGCAGAAAATTAGAGATAAAGGTAATGATGAGAGTAAAGATTGGTATAAGTTTTTAAAGGGAGAGAAAGATCAAAATATTCAAATTAAAGAAATTGTTGTAGACGGGAAAATAATAAATAAACATGAAGAAATGAAACTTGAAGTAGAAAAATTCTGGGGAAATATAGGGGGTGCTAATGAGGTTGCTTTGGACTTAAATCCAGTAATATCTATAGAAAATAAGGATATTATATCTATTGACAGTAAAATTGAGAAAACTGAAATAGAATCATTTATTAATTCTTTAAAAAATGAAAAGTGCCCAGGTTTTGATGGAATACCGTATGAATTTATTAAGAATGGAGGCCCAGGTATAATAAAAAGATTACATGCACTTTATAATAATGTCTTAGACAAAGAGAAAGTTCCAAATGCCTGGAATAATAGTAGAGTGACACTTTTATTCAAAGGAGGAACAAAAAGTAAGAAGAATTTAAAAAATTTCAGACCGATCTCTTTGAATGATACAATTGGAAAAATTTTCTGTGGAATATTGAATAAAAGAGTTAAAACAGCCTGTGAGAATAGGAAAGTCTTTGGGAATGAGCAGAATGGGTTCAGGGAAGATAGGAGAGGGGAGGATAATATTTATGTAGTTAGTTCCATTATAGAGAAATTTAATAAAGGCCAAAAGAAATGTTACTTAGGATTTTTAGATATTCAAAAGGCATATGACCGAGTCAATAGACAATGCTTATTTAAATTGATGGAGAAAATTGGATTTCCTTCAAAAATTATAAATGTAATTAGAGATCTCTACAGTAATACAAAAGCAAAATATATTTTTGCAGATATTGAAACAGAGTGGGTGACAAGCACAAGAGGAGTCAGGCAAGGATGTGTAATGTCACCTCTCTTGTTCAATATATACACAGAGGAGCTGGCCACAAGACTGAGACAAACTAATTTAGGCATTGATATTAGGGGAAGAAAGCTTAATTGCTTACTGTACGCAGATGATATTGTTATTTTTGCAGAAAATCCGGATGAATTACAAGCCCTTCTAGATGTGGTCAGCGAGTATGGCAGAGAATATGATGTAAGGTTTAGCTCGGAGAAGAGCCAAATAATGATTGTAAATGGAGACGAGACTGATCAGGACCGAAGATGGAGGTTGGAGGAGAAATACCTAGACACAGTTCAGGATTATAGGTATTTGGGTGTGGTAATAGATAATAAAGGTTTTTCTAGGGCAAAAAATGAAAAGATTTTTAGGGCACAGCAATGGTATGGGATGTTGTCAAGTTCGATTAAATTCAGGGCTAATAAATACGAAGTTATAAGAGGATTATGGAAAGGAATAGGAATACCTAAGATTCTATATGGGGCAAATGTGATGGCGTGGTCAAAAGAGGAAATAGATCGGCTAGAAACAATCCAAAATAAGATAGGTAGGCTAGGGTTAGGGGGCAATGGCTACGTTGCTGTTGAAGCAATAAGGGGGGAGATGGGTTGGAGCACATTTGAGGAGAGAATTGAGAAGGGAAACTTAATGTATAAAAAGAGGCTGGAACTAATGGATAGGGAAAGGTGGGCTAGGTGGGTATATGAATGGAACCAGGATGGGAGGTTTGTAAAGAAGTGCTTAAGAATTGTTAAGAAACTTAACTTTAGGAGGATCTTGCCAATTTCAGTAGATGGTAGTATAAACCATTGGGTTTTTTATACAAGTGGAGGTGAAGGTCTTCAATGGAAGTACCCGAAGTGGAAGGAAGTTATTAAAAAGAAAGTTGCTGAGATTGGTTTACAAAAGTGGAAAAGTGGTATGGATGGAAAGTCAACACTAATGTTATATAAAAGTAAAGAGTGCCCTAAAGATGAAGCTATATACGATGGGAGCTACAATAGTGTCCTATTATTTAAGGCCAGGACATTGTCCTTAGAGCTAAACAGCAGGACTTATAGATGGTCCAGTAGTGGAAGTAAGGTGTGTGAAGTATGCAGAGATAATGATGAATCTCTAGAGCATCTAATGGCAGAATGTAGTGGATATAATGAGGTTAGGAGGGAATTTATTCAAGAAATGAAAAATACTCTTGGGGAGACTAAATGGAATGAAGTGATAGGAAAGGAAGATTCAGGATTGTCCTTTCTATTGGGAATAGAAAATGGGGTTAGTAGAGAGGTGGTAGAATATACCAAATTATTTTTAGGGAAAGTATGGCATATCAGGAAGGACAAAATTAAGGATATTGAAGATACAGCTAGACAATATGAATAGGAGAATAGGAACTGTGGTCTGGTTCACCCTGGAATGTGGTAGTTGAAGTTGAACTAGATCATTGCTCCATACTTAGGATTACCTTTTATTGTGTTTGTTAGAAGTTAAGGAGTTCAGTTTTCTTATTATTTACCCATTTTTTGAGCTTTTTTAAGTTTCTTGTATGTATAGTAAGAAAACATACATTATATATTATTTTTTGGGGAGTATAACCGTTATAAAGGTTTGGTGGAATACCTGCTCCCACGTCAAAGTCAAAGTCAAGTCCAAATTTTGAAGAGCGTTTTTTATTCTACATGATCGTCTCAGCAGTGGCAATAAGTAGAACGCATAACAAATCGTCTAGACCCAAAAACGAGCGAGATACGACGGCAAGCCGAAAATGGCCAATTATGTGGCTGGATATATAGCACACGCTACGCGTTCACCAAAGTTCTTTTTTTTTTTTTGAGGAATGGCGACCGCTTTGGGGGTCGCTGAATCTTTATATGAAAAGCTATCCGTAAGTTATTTTCTACTCTGGGTGGAACAGGATCACCTGGAGTATTTATACAAAAGGTAGGTAGCTAGCATTTACGGTGAGCCGCGTCGGCAGGTAGTGCATAGCCAAATAGCCTGTAGATATACAGGTTATCTGCGAATATATTGAATAAGCAGTCATGGACCAAACTGCTGGGCATGTCCACTGTCCTGAGCTATCGGAGGAAAGTAGACCGTGTAGCGGCCGTTAAACGTGAGGCCCAAGCAGAGGGGCTTGGTGTTCTAGGAGAATAGAACTAACTCCAAATCCCCCTCCTGCCTTCTAGGTTATGTATTTTAAGACAAAGGCTAGGAACAGTTACTGTGACGCCAAATCCGCTTGCTGCCTTGTGGGTTATGTCTCGTCAGAGAAAGGCTAGGAAAAGTAAACTCTGTCTACAAATCCCTCTGCTGCCTTGTAGATATGTCTTGGCAGATGGAGGCTAGGCCCACCACCGAAAACTGTGGTTACACGTCAGGAAGAGCATCCGGTGCACAAAACACCCTGCCTCAAAACTCATGACTACACAAAATTAGCCAATAGCCCTCAGTCAATTGTAGCCCTTAAGTGGGTGGAGGGTGCAAAGAATCATCAAGTTGGAGCGACGTGCACACGAAAATAGTGACAGTGAAAAGTTTTTGTGTTCAATGCTGTTATTCACTTAGTGCTATGGTGACAATTCCCTACATGGACAGACGAGGGTTTGTCTGGGGCTGCGGTCTAATACTTTGCTCTTATCCCACGTGGTTGAGGCCTTAGATTTAGTGGCTTCCCTCGTTATGTGGTTAGGAGCAAGCGCTCAACAGTAGCACGAGGAGGTTCCACAAGTGTTAAGCCTTAACGGGCTTATTCGAGAGATCTTGTATATTGAGAATGGTAGCCTGGTGGCCCTAACAGACTAAACAGACTAGGGCATCCGTGCTGGAAAAGCAAGGCGCCCAACTGTCTGTCGAGAGCGGGGACTAAATCCTAATCCAAGTTCAGTCTGGCGTAATATCCCTTATCTCAGTGACGGATAGCTGTACCAACCATTAGATAAGTATATACTAGTTCAATGTGGTGGGAGGAAAATGCGCCTTCCAGTTCCAGGCGTATTCTACTCACAACGAAGCCACATCGTCGCGAATCTAGGGCAACACTAACGCGATGACAGAGGGAAATGCCCGGAAGCAGCTTGGTGGCAGTGATCGGTTCCTTTAGTCGTCACACCGACCCAACAAAGTACTGGCGCACTTCAGCATTTTTGGTCATTAGAGTAGAAGCTGGTGTCAAACAAGTCATGGAAATGGAGAGGAGCACACCTCCACATGGAGCACTCGGTAACCTAGGAGTGATTCTTGCTTCCAGCAGTTTCATAGGGCTGAGCTGCGTATCGTATACGTTTGCAATCCAGTTTGAACCTGGATGTTGCTGGTGAGGAGCCAGTCTTTAAATCAGTTGGGATTGGCTGAACCGTGGCTGGATCTTGCATCTATGTGGTTGTGCCTAGAGGGATGACGGTCGTGTCATTCTTCGGGCGGCGGTTGCAAGTTAATCAGGGTTGCCAGACATTTGTAATTTTATTTTTCCAGTACATTTCCAGTACATTTCAAGTACTTTTCCAGTACATTCTAAGAAATTTTATCCCATTCAAAATGTGTTCTGCTAAAAAAAAGCTCGTCTCAAATGGTGTCCGCAGTAAATAGACAGAAGTAAAAAGAAACACTCCTTCTTACAAATCCCTAAAATAAAGTAATATGTTGGTTCACTCGTTAAGTAACTCGTTAAGTTTACTCGTTAATTAAGTAGGATGGGTAAAAATGGGCGCATCTTTTAATTTCTGTTCATTTACTGCTGACACCATTTGGGGCGATTTTTTTTTTTGGACTAAGACTTTTTGATTGGGATCTAATTACTTTCACTTAACAATTAGGACCTAACCAGATTTTTTCTAAGTTCAAATTTCCAAAAAAACTACGTTTTTGAGCAATTATTTATGGATTTTCTAGAACTTTATAAAAAATATCCTGGGGAATGATGCAAGAAAGGTACGTACCAAGTTTCTTTTGAATTTGGGAGCGGATACTGTGGAACATATTGAAGATACTTGTCAAGGTAGATGAGTAGCAGTGTGGTTTCACATCGAGCAAATCCACAACTGATGCGATCTTCATGGTACGGATGCTGCAGGAAAATTTCTGTAGAAATAAGCTGAAATTGTACCTAGTGTTTGTAGATTTTGAGAAAATATTTGACAAAGTTCCGAGGACAGCAATACGTTGGACTTTAAGACAACAGTTACTGCCAGAAAAGATGATCAGGCAGATGATATGCTTGTATGAGCATTTAACATCACAGTCTAAATTTGCAGGAGAGACCTCACAGAGTTTTGATGTGAGTGTGGGCGTGCATCAGGGATCTGCACTAAGCCCTTTGCTCTTCAACTTGGTCATGGAGGAAGCAACCAAGTCTTGTCGCAAGGGGTGCCCATGGGAGCTTCTATATGCCGATGATCTCGTATTGATGGCAGATAGTAGGGATGAAGTACTGGGTATGTTTACAACATGGAGCGATACAATGTAGAGAAGAGGATTAAAAATAAATTTGGAGAAGACCAAGCTTTTGGTTTGTGGAAAGGATTATGAAGTTGCACCAACTGGCCTCTATCCATGCAGAGTCTGTAATAGTGGAGTTGGTGTAAACTCCATTTTATGCATTGAATGCAATAAATGGTGCCATACACGCTGCTCTGGTCTGAATAGACTCTCTGGAGTCAACAACATCAGATGTCCAACTTCTCTAACAGGTGGAGTGATTGCTGAATTATATGAACCATTGATGGAAGAAGGTGGGAGAATAGAAGAGGTTACACACTTCTGTTACCAGGGAGATGTTCTCGATAGAAGTGGAGGAGCTGAACGAGTAATAAGAGCAAGAATCGCAGCAGGCTGGTCAAAATGAAGAGATCTTGCAGGCTTGCTAACAAATGTTGGTATACCCTTACTTCATCGAGCCAGGGTGTATGAGGCATGTGTAAAGTCAGTTATGCTCTATGCATCGAAAACCTGGGCCATGACTAAGAAGATGGAGGACATTATGCTAAAAGCAGATATAATGATGTTAAGAAGCATGGCTAATATAAGACTAAGAGATAGAGTAACGAGTACAGTAGTATTGAAGAGGTGTAAGCATATGAATATCAACAAACAACTGTACCAGAGGACACTAAACTGGTATGGACATGTTGTCAGAAGAACACCGGGGAAACCTCTGGGAAAAGTGTATAGGATGGAAATAACAGGACTATTACCGCCTTGAAGACCCATTAATATATGGAGAAACTGTGTGCAAGACCTCCTGGAGCTCGGTGGCATAACCGAGGATGTGGCTTTGGATAGAGATACTTGCACTGTTGTTGTGGCAAGTCTAACCTTGTCTACAGATGGGAACCAGAGACTTTAATATGAGTAATCTTATATATAAAAGCACAAAAGGATTGAGTATGTATGTTTGTATATATGAATCCTTACTCCTCGTAAACGGTTAAACCTATCCTAACCAAATTTTTTGTAAAGGTCCCCATACCTAGGGCTTGAAATTTATGGCGGCAGCGAAGCCGCTCCTATCTGTGGGCGGCGCAGCCACCCACTAACAGTTGGGCGGGCGGAGCTCGCCCATCGGAGCGGCGAGCCGCTCCAATTGTGGTGGCGCAGACATCACCACAGGACGGGCAAAGCCCGCCCAATGGGGGCGGCGCCGCCACCCCCATCTGTGGGCGGCGTAGCCGCCCACTCAGCGGCGGGCGGGCTAAGCCCGCCCGTTGGGGCGGCGAAGCCGGCTCGGCCCATTTGCGATCGGCGACACCCTTTCAATTTTTTTTTGCACTGTGGCCCGATGACCAACCTGTACCTCACACTGTGCACGGGCTCGGGGACCTAATAATTAATCAC
>JBAGKJ011111083.1:0-16839 GCA_037179465.1 Phronima sedentaria | reverse complement strand
GGGGGGGGGGCAACTCCAACAAATAGGAAAATACCAAAATTATAATGATTTTTTTTAATTGACACATTTATGACAAAATCTAAATATTTTTTTTATTGTCATTTTTTGGTGTAGTTAGTCGGACATGGATTCATAAAGCTATGGATATGAACAAAAACCAAATGTTCATCATATGGGTTAACCTAATTCGATATGCATGATACCTAATCATTAGACTTTAGCAAATTTAACCCTTATCTTGAACATTTTGTTCTCGTTCATATCCATTACCTTAAGCAATCCATGCGTAGGGTGTTCCGCGCAACGAGCCCTCAAATTGTTTTTTATAGGTCTTCGCATACAGATTATAAAACTCCTTTGGTAAATGCGTGCATCCGTTTTTTTACATATTTTAACACCTAATATACATAAGCCGGCTCGTTAAATATCTTGAACAAAAAAGTGGTGGCTGCGTTAACCTACAGGTCAACGCAGCCATAAAACGTATGCGTTGTTTTATTCAGACACGCCAACAACATGGTAGGTCAGCGGCCCGTAGGCGCTGTTGCCTGAGAATTATTCAAGATATATGGTTTCCTATTGTTATATCTGTTCTTTACTCTTTAAAATGTTATCCTACATATTTTCATGACTCAACTGTAATAAAAAGAGATGAGAATGATTTAGGTATTCCCACTTTTCTGCCAGCAGGATTGGTTGGTGCCAAAGGTTGATTTCTTTTTTCATATCTAAGGGTTTGTAAATTTTACAAAAAATATTAAAATAGCTGAGCGGTCAATATTTTTACATTATTTGATTTACATTGGTTCTAATAACGTTGGCTGGTTTGCTGAAAAATTATATGATGAGCCAGAGTATGTTACTAAATGCAAAATTTCATAATTTAACAAGGAGTTTTATATATTGCTTAATATTTTCCGTTAGTGGTTGGATTATCATTTTTTGTAGTAAACATGCTGATTATATTTTCATGAATTTTTTTATAGCAGATATGGAATTTTTTCAAAGTAAAGTACTAAACGGAACTTATTTATACGCTTTTCATTATCATTTTTAGGACAAACATATCTTGTCTTTCTCCAATCAGTAATAATTGGACATATGATTGGAGACTCGATGGACATATGCACCCACTGCCGTAGTTCTTGTGCATAGGTGTTTCGATCATATATTTTAAATTTTGTTTGAACGCCATGAGAGCTGGAAGCACTACATGCTCTCACAGAACATATGAACTCACCAGCATAGCTCAAGAGCTTAGGTTGCACTATTGTATTTTTTCAGAGTTATCTGAGCACGGGAAGAGCACAAGACATACCATGCACTCACCGGAAATTTGCACGCAGCGTGGCTGTGTCCTACAAGTTGAAATCGAACGCTCCCCCCACCTTAAAATGCCAAAATTCCTGACGCCTTTACTGGAAGAAGCTGATGAAAAAACATCGTCGTGTTAGTGATGATGTTTTTTTCTGAAAGTGTTCCTCAATATAAAAGGGGGATAGCAATCCAGTTGTTCTGCTCACTCACCGTGTCTGTCTGGGTGGGTGTGTGGTTGTGTGTAACCTTGAAAAGTTTCAGTCGCGATAAACGTGGTGGTGTTTTGGTTCACCATCTGTAAGCCTCACCGCGACATATATACATGTGTATCCTTGCTACCGTTCAAACAAGATAAGTGTAATAATGCAGCGTAAAACTAGTACTGTGTAAAAATATCTTTTAAGAATGAATTTATCCAGCAATTCACCTGTTTAATATATGTATATAGTAATTCACCCGCCGTGAAGTGAAGGGTCTGTCCACGCGCGCGATGCTCTTGTTACCAGCCTGGGCGCGCTGCACAGTGACTCAAGATCGTCGAAAAGCGACAAAAAATTTTGGCTGGCGCAACGTCGCCAAAGCAGAGTACCAGTCTCCAAATTTAAAAATTACTTTGTCAGACAAGTTTCCTCCACCAAAATGTTTGCATTTAGACTAGTTATTGATGCTAGGGCTCTGAAATTTGCCCAGTTAATAATTTCTTGACGAACTTTCCAACGGCCATAGTTAAAAAAACATTTTTCATTTCTTTGGAGCAGAAATTATGCACATTTAAAAAAAAACGCACCGGACACATGCACAAACCTGTATAGTTACTGAGCAAAGGCTCGGAGTATTCAATCATTCAGAAACCGAGCGAAGGCGCAGCGAGCCATGGCGCATACCATTCACTCACCGGTATTATCTGCAGCAACCTGGTTAGTTATTGTGCATAGATTGCTAGGTTTTAATCATACAGAACCAAGCGAACGAGGTGCACACTTTGAATTCACCGTTCAAAAGAAAATTAAAGCTATTGCTTTATTGGTAAAACTTCTAAAAAACAAGATTTTTTAACAATTTACTTTCTAACTTTGAAGGGCAATAACACAACAACCACTTGTCGCATCTCAATTCAGATTGCACTGTTGGAACCCTGCGAAAAATTCTTTAGGAGTAGCCTAATTTCAGCTCTGTAGCAATAAACCTTCAAAAATGCTACTTTTTAACTAGAACCGTAACTAGTGGCGAGACAAAAATACTAACAGCACCAAGTTCGTCAAAAAATTAGTAATATGGTGAATTCAAGAGCTTCGGGCATTTTCGATGGGGGGGAGGGGTTGGATTTCGGATGTTCCGATAAATATTGAAGGCGTCAGGGGTTTTGCACACTTTTTTTTGGGGGGGGGATCCATTCTCGTCGATTGGGACAGAGCCCACCAAATTTTCTTGGAAATTGTGTGAAACGTTAAAAATAGTTTCCAACATTTTTTGAGCGTGAGGGATGGGGGTTAGTTCCAGATAAAAGGAAATAACCCATAAATTTTCACCATGGATTTTTAAAAAATATATTTCTGATTCATATTTAACTCGAATTTGTACAGTGATGATTCTTTACCTCATGCTGCTACGGAAGCTTTTGCAGCCGTTTCTTCCTTTCGTTTTTTTAAGATGCGCTTTTGAAAGTGGGAGCGACGGCATAGGGATTTTCTTTTCGTGGCAGAAAAAGCGTGAAAATTTTGTTGCATTTGCTTCTAAAATATTTAAAATTATATTAGAATAATTGGATATGTGCTACTATTCAGCCGAAAATATATAAAAATGTAAATCTTAAGAAAGGGTTATACTAGCTTATGAGTGATTCACCATTTTTAACTTTTTTGATGACACCATCGAATTCAGCATCATCGAAAACCTATAAATCTTATTTTTTACCTATCGCAAATATGTGTTTAAATAGTTATAAGCTTTTTAAATACTTAAAAAATACCTATTTAAATATCGTGACGCAATTATAGAAGTAAACATTGCACCACGTTAGGGTAGTAAACCTTGTCGTCTATTATTTAATGATGACGTCACTATGCAAAAGCAAAAACAAAATTTTGAGAGGGGGGGGGGGTTGGATCATTACAGGTTTGTTATCGTTACACAGTGCATGTGTGTTCTCGCATCATTGCATAGTGACGTCATCATCAATGGCGCGAGCGCATACATGCACTGTGTAATGATGACCAACCGGTTTAGTTACTGTGCATGGATGATTGACCCAATAATTCAGAAGCGGGGCCCGGGGCGGAGCCCCAGCGGGCGGGTTAGGTGGGGGGAGCGGAGCTCGTCTCCACTCCAAATTATGCTTTTATTTTTGCATACTGACGACATCATTAAACAATAGAAGACAATGTTTACTACCGCTATGTGGTGCAAAATATTTCGTCACGATGGGAAAATACGTATTTATTAAGTATTTAAAAAGCTTATAACTATTTAAATACGTATTTGTGACGGGTCAAAAATTAGGTTTATAGGTTTTCGATGTTGCTGAATACGATGGTGCAACCATAGAATACCTACTCATATAGAAGAACTTATCAGTGAGAAAACAATGTAAAAAGTTCAACGCCTCACGTTTTCATATATAGGTAAAACTTTATTAACTTTTCATGATTATTTATTAATTTTCAAGATGATTTGAAGTATGGCTCACAGCATTTATAAGTTTTAAGTTACAATTGCATTAGTTACAAGTTAGTTCCCAAAAAACTTATGTCATTTAGGCTAATTGCATCGTGTTAAATCTGCGGTATTACAACAATCGAGCAGCGGTTTATCAGGATCTATTTGTTTTAGTGTATTTTTTCATTAGTTGGTATCATGGATACCGATTTTCTGCATATTTGACAAGCAAGAAGTCATTTTTTTTTCTGTTCATTTGTTGACAGCGCATGCAATCAGCTGATTTTGGTTAGTTCCCAAAGTTAGTTCTCAACTTTTCGATATGTTTCTTATTTTTTTTAATACGCAATGCCACACAGCAAAATTGCGTAAAAGATGTCCTGAATACTTCTTTATTAATGAAAACTTACCATCCAAGCTTTTTAGAAGGTGTTCATTTTTTAGCCCTGATAAATGCTTCTATATGAGTAGGTATTCTATGGTGCAACCAAAAAAGTTATGTATGGTGAATCACTGATAAGCTGGTTTATCCTCAGAAAATAGACATTTGCCAATTTGAAGAATTTTTAATTAAATGCTGAAATTTGTGTTCATGATCGATAACTCGTCACGTATTCATATTTTGATTTTTATTTGATAGGTTGAAATTTAAATATCTTTCTAAAAACAGTGTTTATTTTTTGTTATATTTTAAATGTTTTAGAAGCGTAATCATAAGGGTTTGCGTATTATCTAAAGCGGACGGAAGAGCAAAGTGAAATTGAACGTTTCTGCATGCCAAGTTTATAGGCCCAATTAAACATTCAAATACTAAGGCTCGACTATCCTATCAAGGTTTAGTGGGGATGTTATTAGTTTTCTTCTTTATATTTGTTTTTTAGAGCATTTTAATTATATCAATTGGTATCATTCGCAGAAAAATTACATAGCTGTTCAAATTTTGATAATTTCAACATCAGCCACAACGGATGTTAACACTAGGGTAGCATTGATTATTTTAGCTTTCAAAATGATTAGTTACATTATAAAATTCAGAATTGCTCCAAACTAAATTAAACTATGGAATTGCACAATTCTTTTAATATTCAGATTAGGAAATCTGAAACGTATTATTTCTTAACCCAGCAGAATAAAGCCCAGGGGCGGCCCCGTTCAAATATGATCCACTTTTGTCCTTTATAATCCTCCACCATACATGTTCAAATACAATCCACCAATCAACTTCAAATATGATCCTCCTATTAATTCATGTTCAAATATAATCCACAATGAAGCATGTTCAAGTATAATCCACCATCATGTTCAAATTTCCTCTGCTGAGCATGTTCAAATATAATTCACCAATTATGTTCAAAGATAATTTTCCGCTGAATATGTTGTGATTCTCCGCTGGAGTCACTTAATTCTATAAACTTGAAATGATCAAAAACTTAACACTACCTAGCTTCCCTCTCAAATATGACAAAAAGTATATTTTTCTAATAAATGCCCTTACTTTAATTAACTAGTCGAAATGCAAACATTTTGGTGGAGGAAGCTTGTATTATTTGTTTTCAGGAGGCCAAAATACTATTTATTACCGAATCTTAACTAAACCTGGCGAATCAACAGAAAAAAATTACTATTTCTTCCCTGCCCGGGGCCTCCTTTTTAGAATTTCGAATGTCTGACTTCAGATCTAGTTTTAGGAAACCAAAAAACTATCCAGAGGCAAATTTCATCCAAATCTGATAAAGAAAAAAAAATCTCAAAGTCTTGTAATTTACATAAAACAGGTTACAACTAAATGGTTCAAGTGTAAACCCATATTTCGATAGAGTCCATCTGTGATATTTTTATGCAGCATTATTACATTTATTATCTACAGTACCTAGGTGCTAATTTGTTGGTTACACTTCTTATCTACACTACCTAGGTGCTAATTTGTTTGTTACACTTCTTATCTACACTACTTGGGTACTAATTTGTTTGAGTAGGAACTTATTTCAACGGTAGCAATGATACACATGTATAGATGCCCTGGCGAGGCTTACAGATGACGAGACACAACACCACCACCACCACGTTTATCGCGACTAATACTGATTTTCAATGTTACACCCACCCACGGTGAGTGAGCAGGACAAAGTCTGGATTACTATCCCCTTTTTATAGAGGAACACTTTCAGAAAAAAACATTATCGCTAACGCGAGGATTTTTTTTCTTCAGCTCCCACCAACAAGTCAAATTTTTATATAATTTGTATTATTATAGGTTTGGTCTTCAATACTGCATCTGGTATACGCTTCTTATTTTTAATAATCATTGAAATAATTAAACATTACAATAATTTAACTCTTAAAATTGCAGTAGAACTATACTGTAGTATAGATACCTGTTATTTGCACACAATGGGAACACCAGCTTCTGTAGGAATAAGTTAATGTCATTAATTACAAGTAAACATGGCAGTATATTGTGATGTATTTAAAGTCAAATATAGAAATGTTTCCCAATAGGTTTTATTTACTAAGGTTTTATGTGTTTCTCTTTGATATATAGAATATAGAAATACTCTCGGATATGTTCCATTTACTAAAGTTTTTAGTCTGATCGTATTTTTGTAACTTCTCATAAGATTTCAATGTGAGGTGTATTGTTTAAATGAAATGAAAATATATTTTCTAATATGCTGATTCTAAATCATGCAATTTTATTTGTAGGAAACTATGATTTGTGAATAATATTTGGACAATTACAAAGGTGGATCGTATTTGATTCATGATATTGGAGGATTATATTTGAACATGATTTTTGGATTAAATTTCAACTTGTTCAATGGTGGATTATATTTGAACATATTGGTGGATTATATTTGAACATGATCAATGCTGTGTTCAAAATGAGCATGATAAAATAGGAGGATTATATTTGATCATGATTGCTGGATTATATTTCAACATGTGCTGTGGAGGATTATAGTGGACAAAAGTGGATTATATTTGAACTGGGCCAATCCAGCAGAGCCCTACATATGTAGCTGGTTTCTCCTGGGATGAATTAAATCGTCTTTATAAAATTATGTCACTAGTTTTTATGTTTCCATTAAAAAAGGTTTAATTAGATAAATTATCGATTTCAGCTTTTCCTCTTTGTACGCAATAATCCATGCTCAGTTTTTTTGATATTTGAATAAATAAATTACATAAGAGACGTTGGAAAATTTAGGGACAGAATTTCAGCCGCGGAGGAAAAACGCGACTGGAAAATTTGCCTGAAGTTATTCGATAGTTGGAAAAATAGGCGCCGAAATATTTGTCGCGGCTGAAATTTCTCGCTGGAAAACTTGCCAGCGGTAATTCATCACATATAATAAATACCGATGGTAAATTGCCAGTTAGCATTTTAGCTACTTGCGTAATTGACAATGGGAAATCATCCACCAGGTATAATTGTTGAATAATTTATAATTATAATAAATATTTAATTTGATCGTCATGCGGAATTAATGTTTCATATTTTTTTGCCCATCTGAAATACTTTTCAAGTTGCTTGAAATAAAATTGTAAATAAAATTATTAATTGTAAATAAAATTGTAAATAAAATTATTCCGTAATACATACAAATTTACAATAAACGTAGGTTCATCACGCGTGTCCCTTAGTTAAATATGACGAGGCACCAGAACCTCTACATTTCCCGCCCTTTCCTGTGTTTCTCTCTGTGCAGTACAGCAAAAAAAACGGTTGAACTTCAAGATGTAGTTCTCAAGTTATTTTTTAATGACTTGTTTCATAATTATTTGGGTTCAATTTATGTCTAGCTAGTCTGATGTAAAATGAAGAATTACATGAATGCAACCTGTGTTCAGGAACTATGTCCATGGGTGCATGTGTCCAGCGAAACTACAGAGTGTCTCCTTCAAAGCAACAAATGCTCATGGGCTATGGTGGTGGATACACATGTCATGTGGATTCTCGTACTGTAGGTCTACGGATGTTTGTGCTACAGACAATTGGTCTAGGCTACGGAAATTTGGTCTAGCGGACATTTAGACTGCCGGACATTTGTTCTACCGGACAATTGGTCTACCGGACAATTGGTGTACCGTACGTTTGGGCGACCGGACAATTTGTCTATCACAATCAGTTTATTGGACACTCAGGCTAACGGACAGGCAACAGTACAGTTGGTCTAATGGACATTTACTCTACCAAATAATTGGGCTACCAGATATTTGCTCGATTAAAAAAAACATTTTTTGTCCTTTGTACACTTTCGTCGTTTGGTGCTTTTTTTCGCTTGAACACAAAAAGTTTTGGTAAATTCCTAGTTTGGTTCCTACCGGAGGAGATGGGAACATATCTGCGATTACGTAGCCTGTCATTCATCCTATATATATTCACGCACCAATTTGTGGGAATATATATAGGCTTGGGCTACTATAGCAATGGACGCGAAATTTGAAAGAGTGGCAAATAATTGGTATGAGAGTTATTAAAATGTGTATGATTCAACTTGTAGGTATCGTAGCGTATCATACTTAGTCTCATATGAAAGATATTCTTATTGATGCACGTTTGGTGTGATAATATCAATAGAATATATGAGGGAAATTTGAAGATATGATATTTAATAATAAAAAATGTAAGAACTTCACCAAAAAATTGTTGATGAGTCCCCATACGCAAATAGCTGAAATTTTCGTTTATGGAACGATTTTCATGAGATTTTTTCTGCATACACCTATTTGGGCATGAAAATGATAGGGAAACTTTCTGTTTGAATTGTGTTTGACTAGGGCCTTTTTGGCACCCCCCCTAAATTTCTTAAAAATTCCCATTAGAAAATGAATAAAATCTTCGTTTACGACCCGTTTTCAATGAGATTTTTTCAGCGGGCACCCAATTCGGAGTGAAAATGATAAGGATGGACACAGTTTGAATTATGGCTCCCTGGAGCACGTTTTTGGACCTCCCCCCTCCCTATTTCTGTTAAGGATCATTTTGCGCTGAAAAAAAATTTGTGCTGCAAAAAACTCGTGGAAATATGTCCATAATATATTTTTAGCTATTTTCTTTTGGAAATCCTTAAAAATATTATAGGGGGGGGGGGGGGGGTTGGTCTCAAAATGTACCCCAGTGCACCATGATTCCAACTTTGGTCATACCTATCATTTTCAGTTCCAAATATATTTGTTGAAAAAAATCTTATCGAAATCGGCACATAAACAAAGATTTTAGCTATTTTGTTAGGGTAATCTTCAACAAATATATGGGAAGGGGAGTCCAAATATGTGCTTCAGGCAACCAAAATTCAAAATGCGACCATCCTATCATATTAATTCCCAATTAGGTGGCTCCTTCAAAAAAAATTATTGAAATCGGTCCGTACACACATATTTTAGCTATTTTTTATGGGAATCTTTAAGAAATTGAGGGGGGAGGTGCCACAATAGGCCATAGGGAGACATAATTCAAACAGTGAGTGTCCCTTTCATTTTCATGCCCAAACAGGTGTGTGCAGAAAAAAAATAAGGAAATCGTTCCATAAACGACACTTTTAGTTATTTTCTTATGGGGACTCTCAACAAATCTTTTGAGAATTTCTTACATTTTTAATTTTTAAATTTTAATTCTTCAAATTTCCCGTCTATATTCTATTATTATTATCACACCAAACGTTCATTAATAAGCATATCTCTCATATGAGACTAAGTATGATGCGCTACGATACCAAGAAGTTGAATAATACACATTTGAAAAACTCGCCTACACATTATTTGCCAGTGTTTCAAATTTCCCGTCCATTGCTATAGTAGTCCATGAAACAGGATGACAAAATTAAAATTTGATATTTTGGTAAAGCAATGTTCACCTGGATTATGTTTCCAGGGTCTTACTTAGCTGTATCTCTATTTATTTAATGAATATACTATCTATCTAATTACAGTGCATCACCTACATGTCTAATTCAACAAAATGTCACACTATACACTCAACATTGTAGATCTTGAAGGGTTATACTATGAGCCAATACATCAGAATAATATCACAAAATGTGCTATCATTTTGATCTAGCGCATCGTGCACAATAAAATATAAACTTATGGCCAATATTTGCACAACACAATAGGGAAGTATTGGTATGCTAATCATTGATATATGCCTCCACTGCCATAGTTACTGAGCATAATCTAAACGAATTTATTAGTTCAGAACCGAGCGAGTGAGAGCGTGCCATGCAACCGCCTAACATAATCCTTAAAATTAATTTAAAGGGGTGGTTGGGTCGCAAATGGGCTAAAGTTATAAATATGCTTTCTTAAACATAGTTTAGTTTTTTTCGGGGTGTTTGAGTTATTAGGTAGCTTAGTGATTTTGCTGGTTGCAAAGAGATTACCGTTACCTAAACAAGTGGAAACTAAACTAGGAATTTACCAAAAAATTTCTGGAGTCTGGAAGAAGCTTAGGCGGCAGTGGCTGTAACGTCGGGGGCGAAGGTGAATAAGCGGTCCAGGTTGACGCCCAGGATCTTCGGCATTTTGTCCAGCTGCACTAATGTTCCGCCCAGAGCAACCTGGGGGGTGAGTGTGGTACTGGCTAGTCCACGGTGTCAACAGAGTCACCGAAGACTTCTCCGGTCCGTTGAAGAGCCGGTTGTCAGTCGGAGATAGGGGTGAAATCTGGCTGGAGGCGGGCGGAGAGAGTCGAGGCGTCAGAGATGTCCGGGTGGGTGACAGCAAGAGTACAATCGTCAGCGTGAGACGCAACTATTTCAGCGGATGTAGGGCAGTCCTGGAGAAACTAGTTGATCAGGGTGGGTAAAATAACGGAGCCGTCAGGGACCCCCGAAGGGGATAATGCGTTTCGGGTTCACTGCAGACTGGTAGAGGCAGGGTGCGTTTCTGTCTCGCAGGTAGGTGGCCAGCCATCCCGCGTAGTTGGGGGGTGGGGGATTGGCTCGAGTTTCATATCTTGTGGAAAAGGGTTGGGAGGTGAACGGAGTCAAACGCTTTAGAATAGTCGATAGCTAAGGCTGCTGTTCAGGTAGCGGAATTGTGCTGATTGAAACCGGTTAAGATAGCTGTTGTGAGGGTGAATAGTGCTGTTGTCATGAAGTGTAGTGGCGAAAGCCGTGGTGCGTTTGGTTCCGTGCAAGGGCTGCGTTGAGGGTATAACCTTTCTCAATTAATTATTCAACTTCTTTGTAACCAATCTTTTCTAACTCACATTGTTTTTTTATTATGAACGCTTAAGCAGGTTATAAACGATTTTTTATCATTTTTTTTTATAAAACAAGAAGAGACTAAAGCCTTCCGGGCGGGCCCCCTTCTTGTCCTCCGGGGATTGGGAGCGGCTGCGCCGCCACTAAGCACGGGCTTCGCCCGTTCTATGGTGGGGTGCTTCGCCTCTCACCTATGGGGTTGAAACGAAACCCTTAGGGGCAGGTGGACACCAATGGTTTTTATACTTTTTTTACGAAAAAATGGGTAAATTATGAAATTTTATGCTAGATTATGTGGTTTTTCTCTTAACTTTCGTTGATTGAGCGGAAAGTTTTAAGATATTGACATAAAAGTATTACAGGTTTGCTCAAAGTTTCATCCTAAAGTACGGGATTCTAACCCTGAACGGGCTTCAAAATAGCAAAAGCATTGTCTAGACTTGAGGGTCAAAACAATCAAAACTTTGAACGAACTTTTTTCCCCTACAGGAAGAAGGAATTCGATGTTTCGAGTGTCCAGAAGCTTTTATGATCATAAATAGATGAAGTTTTTTTAACCAAGAAAGTAGATGATACTGTGCACATAGGTAGTTTCCGCTCTTGTATCTGTTCAATATTTTTGAACTGGTTCAAATAATTCGAATATTTTTTTTTAAATCAGGATAGCAAGAGAAAATAATTAATAGAGCCGAATTTTAGAGTAAAAATATTTCAACTAAATTGATATGTCGAAAAATAGCCACATATGTGCCAATCATATTGCTTGCTTTATTAAAAAGTCTATATCTTATGGGAATGACCATTGGCCAATGGCTGAACCAGTCACTTGTTTACTAGATATTGTATTGGTAAATTTTATTCTTTCTTGTTTTATATATTTATAAATATACTGATAAAGTTAAATTATCCTCTTCGCTTGTTTCAGGGACAAAAAATGCTTAATTCCGGGAAATCACGGGTTCCTGGAATTCAACTCAAATTATTTATTTACTCTTGTATGAAATAATACCCATGTTTCTGGCAAATATTTAATTTTATTCGTACAAACCTCAGAAACATGGTAATTTCTATTTTTATAATAGTAAATAAATAATTTAATTTAAATTGAATCCTTAGATTTCCCGGAATGAAGCATTTGTTGTCCCGCAATCCGTGGATAAAATTCCAAGATTCAAGTATTAATCCCTACCCTGAAATAAAATCTAAAGCTTAAATTTGAAAATTTAAACCCGGCGCGTCGCTTATGGAAGGGAGAGAGAAAACTTAGAAAAATACTGAAACTAAAATTATAGATGATTTTGGAATAAAAGGAACAGAATAGTTTTTTGAACATCCTTAAACATGATCGTAAACTAAATTTCCTATATTTCGACCGGAGTCATATCTGGAACTGGGGAAAGTTTTTTCGGGTAACGATCAATTAAAGGTCTATAACCAGTAAATCGCCGCATTTGTTTCACCAAAATGATCCGTGTTACGAGCGAGCAACGCCAATATTGATTCTTTCGGGAATAGTATTAATATATATCTTACTATATATAAATACTCGTCAACTATGTATGTGTGTGTGTGTGGTGATGCGGCTATGTGTCAAAAAATGAAACTTATCAAATTATGATGAAATTTGGAATCTTAAAGTTTTTTGGCCTTCTGAAACCGAATTTGAAGTTGGATTTATGAAGTTATAAACCGGGGGCGGCGCAACCGCCCCCAAATTGTGAACGGCGCAGCCGCCCACCCGGACGGTTGGCGCAGCCACTCCGTAGGTGAGGGGCGAAGCCCGCCCTATGGGGGTGACGAAGACGCCCCCAACCCCCAGAGGGCAAGAAGGGGAACCGCCCGAAGGGCGGGTATCCCTTCTTGTTTTTATAATTATCAAATTTCTATTTAAATAATTTTATTTTATTTTTATCCATTTTAGTTTAAAATTAAAAAATCTTATCAGAATAGTTCAGCAAGACTAAAAGTAACACACTGTCTGAATCAAACCTGAAAAAATCAACGCAAAATTTTGGTTGTTAACAAATTCTTTTTCGATTTTTAAAGTTCTCCCCCCAATCACATTGAAATTTTAACTTGGCGTCCTCAATTTTTGACAGATTTTGCTCGGGTTTCTTTCAAAATGTGTGTTTTTACAGTGCGCAACCTTCTCCAGAGCCATATTTGATATTTTTTATTTTGAAAAGTTAAGGGGCAGAAAGCCCTCGACAAATCACTGTTTTAGAGTTTTTTCAAATCTACTCTTTTCAAATTAAAAAAATAAAAACTATGTCAGTAGAGAAAGGTGCACGCTGTTAAAACACACTTTTCAAATCACTCGATCGAAATCCATATCGTATACGTAGGCGCAGAATATGCAACAAATAGAATTTTATTGGTTACGAACTCGCGGAGTTATTATTAGCCTTCCAAAAGCGTGACGGTCGGGTTGGGCCGGGCCGTGCCACTTTTTTCACATGCTACCCCTATAGAGTGTAATAAAAACTTCACTTTGCTGACGCTCGCTCGTAATAGTGGAAAAGCGACAATAGCACATTTAAAATGACTTACGGTAAAAAAAAGTCTAAAATCAATGTAATGTGTCGCCCCTTGAGACCCTTTCCGTATTTGAACAAATATATTTTTTTGATGGATGGGTTAAACTGCACTGAAAACGCCATCACTGTTGCCTATAAAGAAAATGTATATATATTTTTTTGAATACGGGCATGACCCCCATGTGCAATACCTTACATTTAATGCAAATTTAGTTTGGGGGCGACCTTTTACAGCCGTTAGGCTTTTGAAATGTGCTAATCCATGGAAAAAATATTAATATTATATTATTTTAATTATTTTCGGCAATTAAAAAAAATTACTTAGAAAAAAAATTACTTAGAAAAATATAGCAGGAAATTTATACCGTACCGCATATTTAACATATGCATGTCGTAGAAAGAGAGAAATACGAGCACATTGGGCAGGATTTGTCTACTGTGGGCAAGCAAATATTCTTTGTCACTCAGTTTTTCCGCAGATCATCGGGTGTAACCTACCTAGAACATACACCAATCGCACTGTAGGCTGGGGCGCGGACAGAACAATGCATCAAATAGCTTGAAAGTGGTCTAAACTATTTTTTCCCAAAGTTCGAATAAAGTGGGTATCTGGTTATATAGTTGATAGAAAGTTTTAATAAAGTTAAAGTTTCTGTAGTCGACGCAGGTTTCTTCCTAGGTTGTCGACTCTAGTCCTTAAGATTGAGAATGTTTTTTCCAGGGTAGTTTTTTTTTCTAGGATTCAGGGTGGTGAGTACGCAGGAATTTACCCGCCTACGGTGAGTAAATTCTAAAAGCTTTGTAAATGGTAAGCTTTAAAATAACTGAATCTCCGTATTCGCCATGTTTTAAAAAAATGTGAGGAATTAGGGTGCGTTTGTTGCATTCCTTCAGGTTAAAAAATAATCATCCTAATGGTTATGCCAGCCTTTTTTAACTAATCAACGACCAAAATGTTCTTCACAGTATGATGTAAACTCATGGTTTCGCTGGCCTCAAATGGGGGCACTGGGCGTTGCAGAGTCAAGTATAACAAATGAAATTCTTATAAACCTATTTAAATTTACGCAAATTTATTTTACACGAAAAAAGTGAACGTTTCGAGTACACTCCAACAGGCCTCTTACCTGTATAAGGAAAATGAAATATAATTTAAGACTTTTCTATTCTGAGTCTAGTATTTAGTATGGCCACCTTCAGCTTCAACAACATCTTGAAGCCTTCTGGGCATGCTCCTGACCATGTTTTGGCACTTCTCTGCCCCATCCAAACTGCGCCAGGACTCCCATACGTCCTTCGCATGGGCTGTGAGAAGCGCCGGAGTTCGTTCATCAAGAGGCTCCCAGGACTTGACAATTGAGCCCCACAGATTCTCAATGGGGTTGAGATCCGGACTTTTTGAGGGCCAGTCAAGGGCAGAGACGTCGTCTTGAGCGCCAATCCACTCTTGTACTATACCGCTCCTGTGGACGGGACAGTTGTCTTGCACCAGCACAATTGGTGCTGGTGCTGGTAGCAAAGCCCGTATCGAAGGGTAGACGACGTCTTCCAGAAGCTCCAAGTAAAGTTCGCCTGAAAAAAAAGCAATAAAAGAAAAAATCTGAAATCATAATAATTTCAACGTTCCTTTTAGCCAAAAACTTCAGATTTAAAGCGATTGTTCATAAAAACACTATGCTTTCCAAAATAATATTATTAATACCAAAAAAATAAATAGCATTTTATCTAACCAGTCAGCCTTGATGGGACTAATGTCAATTCTCCTACTCCATGTGACCACATCCATCCCAGCATATTGACCGAAATATGGCCACAGTTTCGGCGCAAACTTAGGTTTTGCGGCTGGTATTTCGTCCCTTGGCGACGCCATACTGTTTTGTCACCTTCTTCACTTGATCTGAAAGTTTTTTCATCAATGAAGATGACGTTTTCCCAGAATGAAAAGGGTTCATACCTGTAAATATAAGGTTTTAAGAACAATAAAACTATTTTTTTCCAATGTTAAAACAATATAACAGTTTTAAACAATTCTCTTAAAATCACGGCCATATATTGCTTACAGTCAAAAAAATAGTAATTTGTGATATAATCGCACATACGCGATGAAAATATATGATTTAGAGTTTTCGCTTATTTCATGAAAAGTATAGGTCTCTCAAATATATATAAAAACTTTTTTCGACCATTTGTTTCTTTATTTGTGAAATGGGCTAGCCGACAATTGGCCTTTGGCATATTTTTAAATTCTACCGAAAGATCAGTTTTATCAGTTGGTGAATTCCTAAAAGGCGATTACCAGAGCTCAACCCCCCCCCCCCCTCCCCCTCTACCAAAACCCGTAGATTTGGTGAATTTCCGCTAATACTCTGCAAATACTCAAGAAAACGTAAAACAGGTTTCCGATAAAAAAAGTAAAGAAATGACCTTAAAAAATTCGAAAAAATTTCTATCAAAAATTTCGACCATTTTTTTAACAGATTTTAACAAAATTTAAATTACTGATAGTTAACTGTAAATTAACGTTCCTCTTTCAGTTTTTCGATATCTGGCTTAGTTTCGAAAAATGTTTCATGACCGGTGAGTGCATGGCTTGCACCTCGCTTGCTCAGTTCTAAAGTATTAAAAAATCATTGCAGGCTATCCACTGTAACTATACAGGTTGGTGTCTATGACCGGTGAGCGAATGGTATGCGCTTCGCTCGCTCGGTTCTGAGGTATTAAATCCTCGCAACATATGAAAATTATCTAAATACAATGAGAAAACTTACCGTTGCGTATATGCGCGAAATATGAAACTTTGACGGTCAATATCTCTGAAACTATAACAGATATTTAAAAAATAAAAATTCCACGTGAAAATACAGAAAAAACTCAAACATTATGTGACATTTCAACTCGCTCGGCGTCGTAGTTTGTGGATAAAGTGGGGATGAAAAAAAAAACTATTTAATTAAAAATTTTGGTACAATTTTTTAAGGTTTTCATGTTTAACACAAATTTTCATATTTATTTTGTTATTTTCTTTTCTCATCCGAAACATGTCTTTGCATGTTTAATATTTTGGGAAAATTCACAGAAAGGAAGGTGGAGGGGGTGGGGGTGAGGGGAGGGGGGGCGGGGCT
>JBAGKJ011111082.1:0-24337 GCA_037179465.1 Phronima sedentaria | reverse complement strand
TACTTTTTGGGATTCACGCCCCTCCCCCCCCCCCCTCTCAGGGCCCCATTTCCTGAATTTCGAAAATCTGACATCAGATTTGGTATTAGGAGGCCCAAAAGCTATCAACTACCAAATTTAATCAAAATCGCCCGACAAACAAAACTTTTGCAAATTTTGGGACCCCCCCCCACCCTAGGGTGCTCCCTTTTCTACATTTTGAAAATCCGACTTCACATTTGGTTTTAGGAGGCCAAAAAACGATCTAGTACCAAATTTCATCAAAATAGGTTGATAAACAAAATGTTTATACATTTTGGTATCCCCCCCTCCAAGGGAGCCCTCTTTTCAGAATTTCGAAAATCGGACTTAAGATTTGGTTTTAGTAGGCCAAATAACTCTCTATTGCCAAATTTACTACTTGTCGGCGACAGCATTAGCAGCAGTCAGTGTTATAGTATAGCTGCGTAAATAACTGCGTAAATAAGTCAGCTGACCTAGACTTATCTATGAGGTGACTCGGAAGGCTTGCCGGTTCTATGGGATATGCTGGATAACAGATGACAATGGTGACGCGGCGTACATGAAGCTTCTAAGTCCTGTAGTATTTTCTTGGTCCTTATGGTGCTTGGTTGTGTGTATAGATTCACTGCGTGTGTATAGTGTATTGAACCGTTTTAGGTACAAGAGATTTGTATTTTTAATCGTGTTTTAACTTCCCCCTCGTAGAAAAAAGTACAACTTCCCTCCGCCGTGGTAAAAATTACAACCCCCCCTTCCGTGGTAAAAAGTATAACCCCCTGTGGTAAAAAAATAATTCTTCCCCCCCCCAGTGTGGGAAAAAGTACAACCCTCCACCCCTTCGATGTAAGAATAACAAATCCTCCCCGCCGTGATAAAAAGTACAACACAAGCCGCTCACCCCCCTCGTGGTAAAATGCGCAACCCCTCTCCCCCCACATGGTAAATAGTAAAACCCCTGCCACCCACCCTACACCCGCACCCTCTGCACCCGCCCGTGGTAAAAAGCAGAACTCCTCCCTTCCCTGTGATAAAAAGTATAACTCCTTCCCATTCCCTGCCTTGCCAAAATTACAACCCCTCCCACCCGCCCGAAGTAAAAAGTACAATCCCTTTTGGGAACCTCCCTCTAGGGCCCCCTTTTCAAAATTTAGAAATATTAATTAATAATTCGTTTTAGGAGGCCTAAAAACTATCTATTACCAAATGAAATCGAAGTTGGTTGATAAACTGAAAATTTGCAAGTTTTGGGATTCCCCCCTAGGCGGCTCATTTTCAGAATTTCGAAAATCTGAATTAAGATTTGGTTTTAGGAGGCCAAAAAACTATCTAGTACCAAATTTTATCAAACTCGGCTGATAATCAAAACTTTTGCAAATTTTGAAATTCCCCTCCCCCACCCCTAGGGGGCCTCTTTTCTAAATTTCGAAAATCTGACTTCAGGTTTGCCTTTAGGATATAACCAAGTGTTGCATATAACCCTATATTTATGGGTTTGAATTTGACGATTCAAAATTGGTCCTTGGTATGGTATTACACTAACAGTGATAGCTTTTTGAAATAAAACTAATTGTTTGCTTAGCTACTACGTACATATTAATGCGAATATATTTAGTTTCACTGTTTACAACGGCAACCACTAGTGTTTCTATAGGGGGGCCAAACGGCCCTGGCCCCTTCAGCTTGCCAATGTATATGAAGCTAATTTTGTCCTTACATTGCGACACAAGATTTTATTAGTGCAATCAATTCTTTTTGCCCTTGGGAGTGTCCTAAATCTAAATTAATTGTGTAATGTATTCTGATCGATATTCTGCAATATATCCTGACCCCCGCGGAGGAATCTCCCTTCTCGGGATTCCGAAAATCTGACTTCATATTGGGTTTCAGGAGGCCTAAACTATCTAATACTAAATTTCATCGAAATCGGTTGATAAACAGAAGTAAAAATGGATTCCACCATAGGCGGCCCCGTTTTCAGAATTACGAAAATCTGACTTAAGATTTAGTTAGGAGGCTAAAAATCTATCTATTACCAAATTTAATCAAAATCGGGTGATAAACACAACTTTTGTAAGTGTCGGGATTCACCCCACCCCCTCGGGGGCCCCATTTTCAGAAATTCGAAAATCTGATATCAGATTTAGTTTTAGGTAGGTAAATTTTTTTAGTAACAAATTTCCTCTAAATTAGTTTATAAACAAAAAAAAAATGCAAATTCTGGGATTCCCTCATAGAGGCCCCCCAATAAAGAATTTCATCTTCGATGGGTGGGGCCCAATTATATCTTGCCCCCCTCCCTATAGATAGGCTAGTGTATATAGATATCTATATGTTGGCCATGTATGCGCCAAATGAAGGATCTGAAAAGTGGCCTTAGGTACTAAATGTAATCGAATTGCGTTAAATACTTTCAGAGAAAATCTATCTGCACTTTTTTTAGTGGATTCTCTTTCGTTCATTGGGACCGACACAAATTTTTATTTTTTTTTACATTTTGAGGCTCAGGTAGTCGTTTACAACCATTATTTAGGGACAAAATAGAGAAAATTATTTATTTTAACATTATTTTTTCTTCGAAAAACAATAAAAAATATAATTTTTTACTATTTTGATTTTTTAACTCAATCTTGAATAAAGAATTAAAGCTCTCTATAGAAAAAAATTCAGAATGCTACGAAAACTAGAAGGCGTTTAATAATTAAAATTAAAAATGAATAAAAAAATAAAGTTACGTTTTTTTCAATAATCATTAAAAAATATAATTTATCGACTTTTTCAATGCTTATTAACGTAAACTAAACGTTTTTTTGTTTTGTAACTAAAGGCCTTGCAAGTCAGTTTGTACCCTTGAAGGCCGAAAAACAACGCAAAAACTTCAAGATTCTATTTGGCTTCGCTGATACTGTGGAGCCCAAATAAACGTAAGATTATCACAGTGAATCGATCCATCCTGAGATGGGTTAAAGATTGTAAGATTAATCTGAAATTACGGTATAGTACATTTATTCTATAATTCTGAATATAATTGAAACTTCATATTTATATAATTGTTTATTTCATTAAAACTGATTTCAAACACCATTTAAAAATTTCAGAATTCATCTTCAATGGGTGGGGCCAAATTATATCTTGCCCCCCTCCCTATAGATAGGCTAGTACATATATAAATCTATATGTTGGCCATGTGTGCGCGAAATGAATGGTCGTGAAAAATAGCGTTAGGTGGTAAATGTAATCGAATTACGATAAATACTTTCGGAGAAAATCGATCTGCACTTTTTTTTTGTGTCGATTCTCTTTCGTTCATTGGGACCGACCAAAATTTTTACGTTTTGAGGCTCAGGTAGTCGTTTACAACCATTTTTTAGGAAAAATATAGGGAAAATTATTTATTTGAACATTTATTTTTCGTCAAAAAACAATAAAAAAATATAATTTATTACTATTTTTAATTTTTGGACGTAATCTTGAATAAAAATTTAAAACTCTATAGAAATAAGTTTCAGATTGCTACGACAACTAGAAGGCGTTTAAAAATTAAAATTAAAAATGAAGAAAAAAATGAAGTGAATTTTTTTTTCAATAATCGATAAAAACTATAATTTATCGACTTTTTCAATATTTATTAACGTAAACTTGAAGAAATATTTAAAAAAAAAACATTGCGTAGAAAATGTTTCAGAATGCTACTACAACTAGAAGCTATTGAAAAAGGCTGGAGGTACGCCACTAGCCTGCGAATCCTATAGTGGCACACTGGTCTATTTTTTATTTATGTTTAAGACATTTTAAAAAAGTAATTACAAACTTACTAAGCAAAAATTATACTCTTATTGTACATGTACCTCTAAGACATTAAACTTACAGCGTCAGAACATCCTTTTTTTTAATATTCACTGTAAACGAATAATTAAAGAAATGGGTTTATCCTATAACTAATTCATAGTGAAATAAAAGCTGGTTGGAACGTGGTGCAATGATTGCATTGTTTTGTAACGTCATCACTATTTTTTTCTATTACATCATGTTAAATTGCAACGTTTGTGTTTCTAGGAAGGTTGGCATCATTGCTTGTTTACTATCAATGTGCCGTGTTCAATTATTCTAGTTTTTTTTAATTGTTTGCTAGTTGTTTATATCTGTAGTCCTTTGCGTAAGTATTATATTAACTAAAATGTCCAAATAATGCTTATTTGTTTATTTGCTGTGATTTCAACCTCTTATTAACATTGCTCTTACGGGCTAAGCTGGTCAACAGCTGTGCATGTATGAAGGCTATGATCCACAATCAGAGCTGTCCGGAGTGGAAATATTCCAGCATCACTTTATATCCTACAAAATAACCATAAATTTAAAGCGCGTAGTAATGAGGGGTAATATAAAATAAGCCAACACGTGAAGCCAATATTTTGAATTGCACAGTAGAGCTGCACAACGTTGTAGGCTCCGGACACAATCAGTTGATTTTTTAATGTTTTGTACGCATTAGCTATCAGCGGATTACTGTGCAAATTGGGATGATAACTTGCTGCTATACCATTCAAAGTATAGCTCTCCTATAAAAGTGTGCAAAACTCTATTTATCTAAAACTGACCACAGTCCAATTTAGCAATGTTGTAGTTTACATTCAAATTCAGATGCTTCCTAGATGCTAAACCTTGAAGGGTTCCAGGATAACTCCCCCTCTCCTTTAAAATTAATGGAAAATCCATGAAAAGGTAGCCAAATTTTAACAAAGAATGAAGCAATTTTGGACATTTTATAATCATAGGATTCGATTCAGAATTCATACAGAGTTTTGTTATGTCGCTCCATGGGAGTGTTTTTATAATTTTTGAGAAATTTCAAAAGGGGGCCCAAACCACCTCACTTTTCCAAATAATGGAAATTCCATATGAAAATAGCCAAACTTTTTTTTAGCTGTGACACAGAAACTGCCTAGTAAACACCTTTCGTATCTGTCTGTTTGTAACGCATCAATGATCAATCACTTTTGGGTACTATAGAAGTATCAATTGTTTCTCAATTGATACATAGCTTTGTTATGTTGGTCGCTAGGAGTGCTTTTCGATTTTTTCTTTAAAATGGCCTACCAAGAACCCCATTTATAATTAATGGAAACTCCATAAGAAAATAGACAAAATTTAACAAATAGTGAAACCATTTTCTACACTTTAGAATCATTGGATTTGATTAAAAAAATTTACACACCGTCATTCTACCGATCAATAGAAGAGTTTTTGATTTTTTTAAATTAACCCCTCCCCTCCTCTTAGAGTTATTGGAAACTTCATAAAAATTAAGCCAAAATTTAACAAAGATTTGATAGATTTTCGACATTTTAAAATCATCCGATTTGATTAAAATTGTTACACAACTTCATTATGTCGGTCCTTGGGTGTTTTTTTGTAATATTTGAAAAAAATTAAAAGGGGTCCTCCAACCCCCTCCCCCTTTTAAAAGTAATGGACAGTCCATAAGAAAATAATCAAAATTTAATAAAGGGTAAAGCAATTTTCGTCACTTTCGAATCATCGAATTTTACTCACAATTGATACAAAGCCTCGTTATGCCGGTCCCTAGGAATGTTTTGTATAATTAAAAAAATCAAAATTTGGACCCTAATCCCCCCCCCCCCTCCCAGCTCCTTTCAAATGATTGGAAACACCATAACAAAATAGCCAAAATTTAAGAAAGGGTGAATGTATTTTCAACATTTTTTAATCATCGGATTTTATTCAAAACTTTACACAGCTTCGCTATGTCGATCCCTAGCAGTGTTTTTTTTTCAATGTTTGAAAAAATTCAAAAGGGGATACTCCATCAGTGGACATTTGCTAGAGAGTAGATCAAAGCTTTAGCCTTTATTTGGTACCATATTTAAATAAATAAAAAAATATATATATATATAAAAAGGCATTTGGGCCACTTCGTGGTTGGTTTTTATTTTATTTCGCTTTTTCAATTTTAACGCAGATGATAATAAAATTATCTTGGATTTATTATTTTCTTATTTACTTGGAAATATTGAACATTTTGGTTTAAGAATAATATAATTAATCTGCAAACATTTTATGATAAGTTATAGTACTTTAAATTTAGAGAAACTCAGAAAATTCACACGCCGAAACCTCAAGATTCTAATTGGCTTCGCAGATACTGTTGGGCCGAAATAAACCTAAGATTATTGCATT
Organism: Phronima sedentaria; assembly: GCA_037179465.1. Lineage (NCBI taxonomy): Eukaryota > Metazoa > Arthropoda > Malacostraca > Amphipoda > Phronimidae > Phronima > Phronima sedentaria. The sequence continues at coordinate 18,139 of JBAGKJ011111082.1, read as the reverse complement.
GAATCGATACATCCTGAGATGGTTTAAAGATTGTAAGATTAATCTGAAATTACGGTATAGTACATTTAATGTATATTTATAAAGATAATTGAATCTCCATATTTATTTAATTGTTTATTTTATTAAAACTATTTTCAAATACCATTTTAAATTTCAGAATTCATCTTCAATGAGAGGGGCCAAATAGGCTAGTACATATAGATATCTATATGTTGGCCAATGTGTGCGCCAAATTAAAGATAGTAAAAAAATGGCCTTAGGTTGGTCCTTAGGAGTGTTTTTCAATTTTTAGAGACGTTTCAAAAGGAGCTACCTAACCCTCCTCTTATACCCCCCCTCTGTTTAAAATTATTGGAAACTACAGAAGAATATATCAAAATTTAACAAAGGGTTAAGCGATTTTCGACGTTCTAAAATCATCGAATTTGATTAAAAATTGATTCACAGCTTCGTAACACAGTTTTAGAATCCTTGAACTAATAAAATAAGAACACCGGCGCCTATTTTTTTATTTTCGCTTTCGTTTTCTATATATTTCAATTGATTTCCTTTCTATTCATTTATTTCAAATTCACCTAAAAATAGCCAAATTTTAATGTTTGAAGTGGAATAAAAAAAATAAAAATAAGAAATCGACGGCCGATATTTTGTTAGGAAACTTTAAAGGATTCCAAAACGGTCTTTGTTTCTTTTTTCTAGCATGAACGGTCCAAGTAAAAAAAGATCGGTCCGAGTCGAAAGATTTTGTCCTAGTCGAAAAATTTGGTCCGAGTCAAAAAATTTTGTCCGAGTCAAAAAATTTGGTACGACTCGAAAAATTTAGTTCAAGTCGAAAAATTTGGTCCGAGTCAAAAAATTTGGACCGCATACCCTCTAGTTTTGCTTTTTATTATAAAGTACATAAACATACTAGGTAATGTTTTGCAACAGATAGACTTGAGAAATTACTACCCATAGGCAAATTTATGTGATATAATACATTTCATAATGTTTTGTGCGTTTACCAGTTTTGTATGGCAACATTAGAATTTTGATTACCTGTGAATAGAAATTCAAATATTTTCAATTGTGTTTTTGTGAATGTGACCTTTGATTGGTACATTAATTAGATCCTGGCTTGTGAGTACCTGCATGAAATTTTCTATTATGAATTGTATGTGTTTTGTTTAAGGTCAAATACATGTTTTTTATTGCTTCCTTTTATTTCTCTATCTTCTAGTTCGTGGATTTTTGTTTTCTGTACTTGTAGCCTGCGGAATTTAATCAGAAATTGAATCATCATCATGGGATATCTGTAAGCAATGACCAATATAATAATTGTGCAATACCAGCGTGAATATATGTAAAATACAAATTCAAATAATAATTAAATTCGCAACTAAACTTACGAAAAAAGCACAGAACAATGTTGTGAATAACTCTTAGATACTCATTCGAACACTATACACCTCCACATCAGTTCCAAATTATTCTGTAAAATATATCACATATAGTCTAACAAATTATATGGTATTTTTATTAATATATTAAAATACAAAATGATACAATCAATATCGAACCTTGAAATTTAATTCAAGAGGCTGCACTTAGCAGCTCAATTTACTGCAATAATGTGGACCCAATGAATGCTCTTTCTAAATTTGTAGTTGTGAAAATCCCAGTTAAAGATGCACACCACTTTATCCAAATAGCATATGTATGGCGCGCCAATGCTATTTTTATTCTTTTCAATTTTATAATGTTCAAGAGCGGGTCCTTCAATTGAAGATCACAGTTTCTCGTAACAGAAGATGACAACACTTCTTTCCTTCGAAGATTACAGTCCCTCGTTTCCACCGATGAATACCGTGCCTCCTTTAATTAGATGATTAATACAGAGCTTTTTCCAACGCAGTCATTCGATACCGCGCGACTCGTACAACAACAAAAAACCTCCTCTGTTCAAACCAGAGGTGGTCAATTATCCTCCTTTACCGGTGAATAAATACAAATAACAATCATATAAACATGAAAATATATACAGTGGTAATAATGCTAGGAAAATATATACAGTGCTATACAAAGTTTTTACATACTCCACAACACAAAAAATAAATGGAAAATATTCATACTTTTCCATTTCTTAGGCGCTCCATACACTGAAGAGCTGCGAGTCTCCTGGGCCTCAGACCTTTAGGAGGTTCTGAAGAAGTACAAATTGCCTCGTCCATGTCTTCTTCACGAATACATGACGAAACAGAGATTTCTAATGGATGTAATAAGTTAATAGTATAGACCGCTTCAGTACGATCAGGGCGCATAACCTCCACACACCTTACACGATCATCGCTAGGATTTGTCAATAATTTTGTTATGCGGCCCATTTGCCAATGTGCACGAGGCTTAACAGGAGAGGAGATAAGCACTATATCTCCTACTTTAACTTTGTTCTCCCACTCTTCCTGAAAAAGCTGCCGTGCATTTTCTCGTAAAGACAGGAGGTACTCATCATACCACCGCTGTTTAAATATATCCAAAAGTTCCTCCCTCTTTTCCACTGATTTTACTAACTCCTCCCTGTTTGGAAAATTTAATTGAGACCCGCTTAATTCACCGAACAATAGAGATTTACTAGCCTCCGGTTTTAGAAAGGAATTAGGAGTCAAAAAAGATAGATCATTGTTTTCATTACTAGTATAAGTTAATGGGCGATTATTGATAGAATCTTCTATCTCTGATAAAATAGTAACAAATTGGAAATAATTAAGAGTTTTTCTTCCTATAGTTTTATATAAACAACTTTTCACTACTCTAATTAGGCGTTCCCATGAAGAACCAGCCCAGGCGGCATAAACCGGGATACGAACATGCTTTATAGAGTTCCTCTCCAGGAACGCAGAATATTCATCATCCACAGAACTTTCAGAGAGAAATTTAAGCCCAGTGATAAAAGTCTTACTGTTGTCGCTAAAAATAATGCTAGGCATAACAAAAGTTTTACTAAATCTCACAAAAGCATCTATAAAGTCTGTACATGACATAGAAGGTACCAACTGTAAATGTACAGCACGTACACTCATACATGTAAAGATTAATATGTACATCTTTACACACTCGTTTCCCAATCTAACTGAAAAAAAACCTGTATGATCTATGCCCGTACTTTTAAATGGGATAATAAGCTCTGTTTTATCTCTAATAAGCTCAGTAGGCCTAGGATAACGGAAAGAATGTGAATTAAATTTTTTGCATGTTACACAGTCATTTAGAACCTGTTTAACTTTAATTCTACCTTTAGGAATCCAAAAACCGTTGGACCTAATCTTAGCAAGAGTTGAATTTACACCCAGATGTAAACATTTAAGATGCATAAACCAAACTATCAACGTAGTAAAAAAACTCTCTCTAGGTAGTAATATAGGATTTCGAGCATCAAAACTAAGATCAGCAGCTTCTAGCCGCCCTTTAGACCTTAGTATACCATTTTCCAGGAATAAATTTAAATTTTCAACTAACACAGGTACAGTGTCAAATTTTGAATTTTTACTCAAAAAATCAATTTCAAAAGAAAAATGCACCTGTTGCACGTATTTGATCCAGTAGATCTTAGATTGTTCATAAAAATTATTTAAATCAAACTTTTTCCTACATAAACACACGAATTTCAGAATTAAACTAGTCACTTTCAATAATTTATGCAAACTTGAAAATTTATTAACAGGAAAAATTGAATGAATAGTTTCCGAAGTAGGAACTGAACTACTGGTAACAAGATTACAAGAAACTTTGTCACGCTTATCTGCAGGTATGGATAACTGAGGGCTCTGCGGCCAAACTACTGGTTCCTGCATTAAGAAATCAGGCCCACACTTCCAAAATCTAGACTTTTCAGCAAATTCTCTCATACTAATCCCTCGGGATAACATGTCAGCACAGTTTTGTCTAGTGTTAATATACCGAAAATTTACCAATAAACCAAAGTTTTGCTCAATATTAATTAACATAGAAGAAATATCTTTCACTCTATTCTTGGCAAATTGGTTCTTTGTTTTTACATTTTTAGTTAGAATCCAGGAAAGTGCTACTTGTGAATCCACTCCGATAGTTACACTGAAAATTTTTCCCTTGAAAGAATTTAAAATTGAATTCAAACACTTAACAGCTAAAAAAGCTGCCAAAAGTTCAAGAGTAGGCAAAGACTTATTATTTGGTGGTGCAATTTTAACTTTGGCAAACAACAGATTACACTTTATATTACCATCAAACTCAGATCGTATATACGAACAAAAGCCATAGGCTAACTTGCTCGCGTCCGCGAACATATACAGGTTTCCCCCTCCACTGAAAGCCATCCTATCAAAAAATTCATTACAAATTTTTTGAAAATCCAGCTCAATAGAGTTCCACCTATCGACAAATTGTTGCGGCAATGGTGTATCCCAATCGCATTTTGCTTTCCATATATCACACATCAAAATTTTACCAGCAACTGTAATGGGTAATAATAAACCCAGCGGGTCAAAAACTGAAGAAATCTTAGATAATAGTACACGCTTAGTTAGAATAGCCGTGTCTGCAATAGTATATTCACACACTCTAAAAGAATCGTTATAAGCGTAATATCGATACCCCAGGATTTTTTCATGATCACTAGCATGGTTACTATTTAAATGGTTGGCATTAAATTCAGCTTGCAAAACTTCACAATTAGAACTCCAAGAACGCAAATGGAATCCTCCATCGCTCAAGCGATTCAAACAATTTTGGGATAAGGCAAGAAGAGTACATGGATCATTTCCTACAAAAACTAAATTATCCACATACATATTGTTAACTAAAGTTTCAGAGCACGAATCCACCGGATAATTTACAGAAATATGAAAATTAATTATGTGTGAAAGAATGAAAGCACTGGTCACGAATCCAAACACTAGAGTCTTATATCGATAACCCTCTAACTCACCAGACTTATTTTTCCAAAGTATGCAAAACCGGTTTTTATCCTCGATACTTTTCAATCTAATCATTAAATAAGCTTTTTTAATATCACTCATAACTAAATATGGATCCTCTCTAATTCTTAATAAAATATCGAGCAAATTTCCCACCAAATTAACACCCGGATAAACACAATCATTAAGTGAATAATAATCACCAGTTTTAAAACTGCAATTGAGCACCAAACGAATCTTAGTAGTTACCTGATCACCAACTTTTACCACAGGTCGGTGGGGTATCCACACAAAGTCGTTAGGATTGACATAGTCCAAAGGAATTTTTTCAATAATATCATCTTCCAAATATTGATAAAAAATGTTTGAATATTCTTCATATAAATTACCTTCACACAAATTTTGAATAACTCTATCTAATATGCGTTTGCACAAAAAGAAATTTGAATTTAAATTTTTAAGTTTTTCTAGATCCCAAGGAATATCGATGAAATATTTCCCATCCCGCAATTCAATAGAGTTAGTAAAATCTTTAATCTTAATTTCATCATAATTAGAAGAATCTTCTGAAATTCCAAGAGACTCCACACTAAACATCTTATCCAATCTCTCGTCTACAAAACTCTCATCAATAACAGAACCTATCGGATCAAACTCGGTTTTAATTGGATTTACAGCAAAACTAATTATGGAAGTATCACATTGCAAAGTATCTGTGTTACCAAGACTATTTGAAAATTTTGAATATTTATCCCTAAGTTGCTCTTTAGTCAGAAAGTTATCGATATTACCGTAAGGTATAATACCGGATTCAGTTTCAAAAGCTGAACCACCAAAACAATCTATTTTGGAAAAAACTTTAAAATGTTGAATGGCATCCACTCCTAAGAGGGCGCCAGTGACAATGTCATCACTGTCATATGAATCAGCTAAATTATAAGAATTTGACAAATTTTGACCTGCAATTCTCAAACCATCGATAGTGTAATTCAAATTAAATTTCTCATCCACTAAGAAAGGCATAATAATAGGGTTACTTGAACCACCAAAATCGCATTTAATTGGAGTTTCAGTTAATTCCCTGTAAGATGAATCAATAAAAGTGTTAATGTAGAAGGAAACCTTCTCACCACCTTGAATGTCAAGAGCATCACGTACATCTTTAGATATATAAGACCTCTGACTACCTGAATCAACAAGGCAAGAAACGGTTACAGACTTCTCACCAGTACCAAATTTTACTTTAATTGAGGGTAATAAATAAGTCTTACCAGACTTACTATGGGCGTTCACACTCCAATTAACATTAGTTCTAGGTACATACTTCGGGCACAAAGGTGTTACATGGCGTTTAGACTGACAAAACCCGCAACTAAAGTCCAAGACTGCCTTACAGTCCTTAGTACAGTGTTTATCACTTGAACAGTTACAGCAAAGTTTTAACTCATTACAGCGATCCATGCGCGACTGATGACTATTATATTTTGAGCACAAGCTCATAGTATGTCCCAAAGAATTGCAAAATTTACAGAACCTTTTAGTTTTATTGTCTTTAAATTTAGAACTTTTATTAGACACTGTGCAAGATTTATGTATTGAACTCTGAGCATAAGGTTTAGAGTTTCTAGGCTCAGATTTAGAATCTGTCCTAACTTCACAAACTCTATCCTCGGTAGTTCTACTCTGACGAGTACTAATAGTTTTTACTATTTGCACATACATTTCAAAAATATCACTAATAGATGGATAATTAGAATCAGTCTTCCTGATCAATTCCTGACGAAAAGTGTTAGGTAATTTGTTGTAAACAATATGAGAAATAAGTTTAAGTGAAGAGATATTTGACAACAAATCATGGTTATAAATTTTCAAATCATTCAATATACATTTAATTTCATTGATATAAATTTTAGTTTCAAGGTAAGTAGTATCATACTTTGGTTTTAATTCCAATAGTCTACGAAATAAATCATCAACTATTGCATCCTCATTCAAAAACTCACACTGCAACATCTGCACAGCTATGTCATAATTGTCGTTAGTCACTTGCAGGTGGTGTATCAGCTTAAGCGCATAACCAGTTAGATAAGACTTCAAATATGTAAGTTTTGTAGAATTAGCTAAATTTTCGCGTAATCCTACTACATTGTTAAATTGAGTAAAGAAGTTATGAAATTCCATGTTATTAGTGCTTTCGCCAGAAAATGTCTGACATTGTATATCGGGCAACTTTAACTTACAGTCAGAAGATTGAATTGTAGAATTACTAGCATTACCCGAACAAGTATAAGCAGCCAATTTGTTTTGAATTCTAATTAAATATTCAGTTTGTTGGTCACTATCCATATCAAAATCATTCTGGAAGTCTCCTTCCTGACCATCATACTCACAGAAAAAATCAGTAACCTTTTCATTAAAAGCCAAGATTTTCTTAATTGCATTCTCAATAATGCCCCTACATATCTGCAAGTTATTGTCTGAAGTATCAGCTTCTAACTTAACAAACGTGCTAGCTATGGTACGCTTTTCAGCGGCCCTCTTAAACACAATGGGCTTCAAACTCGGATACTTGGTGCTAAGAGCCATTGCAAAAATTCTATGTTGAGCGGTCAAAATAAATTTCAAGAATTATTTGTAAGAATTAAAAAAGTAGCCTCCGAAATAGTTTCACACAAATTAAGAATTCTCAGCTTTTAAATAGATGAACTAAGATTCCGAAATTTATCCTTGAATTCCCAAATTTACCAGTTAAACAAAACCTATAAATTTTGCTTTCGTATTTTAAACTTCTGGTTTTTAATAACACAAAATTATAAATTCCTAGAAATTCCAACCTTATAATTCAGTACCAGTAAATCAATTGACTGAATAAAAGTCTAACAGAAAGTTTCAAACACCAAAAGCATAAACTTGGTACCAGTGAAACTCTTAACAAGTGAAAAGTTAATTAAATAAGTTCACGACAAATTTAACCTACAAATTCAATACTTAAAAGAATTAATTTATGAAAAGGATGTAAAACAAAATGACGCTGAGAATGTACTTGTCTTGAACCCCCACGAAAAAATTTACATCTGCAAAATATAAAGAAAATCTAGAATAACCGCCACTCAACATGAACTCTTGCTTTTAATCAAAATCAGAAATTTAAGTTAAAATAAATTTGGTAAACTTACTGCCTATAACACCAAGTACGCGACCATAGAAGCTTCATTGAATTTAATCAGAAATTGAATCATCATCATGGGATATCTGTAAGCAATGACCAATATAATAACTGTGCAATACCAGCGTGAATATATGTAAAATACAAATTCAAATAATAATTAAATTCGCAACTAAACTTACGAAAAAAGCACAGAACAATGTTGTGAATAACTCTTAGATACTCATTCGAACACTATACACCTCCACATCAGTTCCAAATTATTCTGTAAAATATATCACATATAGTCTAACAAATTATATGGTATTTTTATTAATATATTAAAATACAAAATGATACAATCAATATCGAACCTTGAAATTTAATTCAAGAGGCTGCACTTAGCAGCTCAATTTACTGCAATAATGTGGACCCAATGAATGCTCTTTCTAAATTTGTAGTTGTGAAAATCCCAGTTAAAGATGCACACCACTTTATCCAAATAGCATATGTATGGCGCGCCAATGCTATTTTTATTCTTTTCAATTTTATAATGTTCAAGAGCGGGTCCTTCAATTGAAGATCACAGTTTCTCGTAACAGAAGATGACAACACTTCTTTCCTTCGAAGATTACAGTCCCTCGTTTCCACCGATGAATACCGTGCCTCCTTTAATTAGATGATTAATACAGAGCTTTTTCCAACGCAGTCATTCGATACCGCGCGACTCGTACAACAACAAAAAACCTCCTCTGTTCAAACCAGAGGTGGTCAATTATCCTCCTTTACCGGTGAATAAATACAAATAACAATCATATAAACATGAAAATATATACAGTGGTAATAATGCTAGGAAAATATATACAGTGCTATACAAAGTTTTTACATACTCCACAACACAAAAAATAAATGGAAAATATTCATACTTTTCCATTTCTTAGGCGCTCCATACACTGAAGAGCTGCGAGTCTCCTGGGCCTCAGACCTTTAGGAGGTTCTGAAGAAGTACAAATTGCCTCGTCCATGTCTTCTTCACGAATACATGACGAAACAGAGATTTCTAATGGATGTAATAAGTTAATAGTATAGACCGCTTCAGTACGATCAGGGCGCATAACCTCCACACACCTTACACGATCATCGCTAGGATTTGTCAATAATTTTGTTATGCGGCCCATTTGCCAATGTGCACGAGGCTTAACAGGAGAGGAGATAAGCACTATATCTCCTACTTTAACTTTGTTCTCCCACTCTTCCTGAAAAAGCTGCCGTGCATTTTCTCGTAAAGACAGGAGGTACTCATCATACCACCGCTGTTTAAATATATCCAAAAGTTCCTCCCTCTTTTCCACTGATTTTACTAACTCCTCCCTGTTTGGAAAATTTAATTGAGACCCGCTTAATTCACCGAACAATAGAGATTTACTAGCCTCCGGTTTTAGAAAGGAATTAGGAGTCAAAAAAGATAGATCATTGTTTTCATTACTAGTATAAGTTAATGGGCGATTATTGATAGAATCTTCTATCTCTGATAAAATAGTAACAAATTGGAAATAATTAAGAGTTTTTCTTCCTATAGTTTTATATAAACAACTTTTCACTACTCTAATTAGGCGTTCCCATGAAGAACCAGCCCAGGCGGCATAAACCGGGATACGAACATGCTTTATAGAGTTCCTCTCCAGGAACGCAGAATATTCATCATCCACAGAACTTTCAGAGAGAAATTTAAGCCCAGTGATAAAAGTCTTACTGTTGTCGCTAAAAATAATGCTAGGCATAACAAAAGTTTTACTAAATCTCACAAAAGCATCTATAAAGTCTGTACATGACATAGAAGGTACCAACTGTAAATGTACAGCACGTACACTCATACATGTAAAGATTAATATGTACATCTTTACACACTCGTTTCCCAATCTAACTGAAAAAAAACCTGTATGATCTATGCCCGTACTTTTAAATGGGATAATAAGCTCTGTTTTATCTCTAATAAGCTCAGTAGGCCTAGGATAACGGAAAGAATGTGAATTAAATTTTTTGCATGTTACACAGTCATTTAGAACCTGTTTAACTTTAATTCTACCTTTAGGAATCCAAAAACCGTTGGACCTAATCTTAGCAAGAGTTGAATTTACACCCAGATGTAAACATTTAAGATGCATAAACCAAACTATCAACGTAGTAAAAAAACTCTCTCTAGGTAGTAATATAGGATTTCGAGCATCAAAACTAAGATCAGCAGCTTCTAGCCGCCCTTTAGACCTTAGTATACCATTTTCCAGGAATAAATTTAAATTTTCAACTAACACAGGTACAGTGTCAAATTTTGAATTTTTACTCAAAAAATCAATTTCAAAAGAAAAATGCACCTGTTGCACGTATTTGATCCAGTAGATCTTAGATTGTTCATAAAAATTATTTAAATCAAACTTTTTCCTACATAAACACACGAATTTCAGAATTAAACTAGTCACTTTCAATAATTTATGCAAACTTGAAAATTTATTAACAGGAAAAATTGAATGAATAGTTTCCGAAGTAGGAACTGAACTACTGGTAACAAGATTACAAGAAACTTTGTCACGCTTATCTGCAGGTATGGATAACTGAGGGCTCTGCGGCCAAACTACTGGTTCCTGCATTAAGAAATCAGGCCCACACTTCCAAAATCTAGACTTTTCAGCAAATTCTCTCATACTAATCCCTCGGGATAACATGTCAGCACAGTTTTGTCTAGTGTTAATATACCGAAAATTTACCAATAAACCAAAGTTTTGCTCAATATTAATTAACATAGAAGAAATATCTTTCACTCTATTCTTGGCAAATTGGTTCTTTGTTTTTACATTTTTAGTTAGAATCCAGGAAAGTGCTACTTGTGAATCCACTCCGATAGTTACACTGAAAATTTTTCCCTTGAAAGAATTTAAAATTGAATTCAAACACTTAACAGCTAAAAAAGCTGCCAAAAGTTCAAGAGTAGGCAAAGACTTATTATTTGGTGGTGCAATTTTAACTTTGGCAAACAACAGATTACACTTTATATTACCATCAAACTCAGATCGTATATACGAACAAAAGCCATAGGCTAACTTGCTCGCGTCCGCGAACATATACAGGTTTCCCCCTCCACTGAAAGCCATCCTATCAAAAAATTCATTACAAATTTTTTGAAAATCCAGCTCAATAGAGTTCCACCTATCGACAAATTGTTGCGGCAATGGTGTATCCCAATCGCATTTTGCTTTCCATATATCACACATCAAAATTTTACCAGCAACTGTAATGGGTAATAATAAACCCAGCGGGTCAAAAACTGAAGAAATCTTAGATAATAGTACACGCTTAGTTAGAATAGCCGTGTCTGCAATAGTATATTCACACACTCTAAAAGAATCGTTATAAGCGTAATATCGATACCCCAGGATTTTTTCATGATCACTAGCATGGTTACTATTTAAATGGTTGGCATTAAATTCAGCTTGCAAAACTTCACAATTAGAACTCCAAGAACGCAAATGGAATCCTCCATCGCTCAAGCGATTCAAACAATTTTGGGATAAGGCAAGAAGAGTACATGGATCATTTCCTACAAAAACTAAATTATCCACATACATATTGTTAACTAAAGTTTCAGAGCACGAATCCACCGGATAATTTACAGAAATATGAAAATTAATTATGTGTGAAAGAATGAAAGCACTGGTCACGAATCCAAACACTAGAGTCTTATATCGATAACCCTCTAACTCACCAGACTTATTTTTCCAAAGTATGCAAAACCGGTTTTTATCCTCGATACTTTTCAATCTAATCATTAAATAAGCTTTTTTAATATCACTCATAACTAAATATGGATCCTCTCTAATTCTTAATAAAATATCGAGCAAATTTCCCACCAAATTAACACCCGGATAAACACAATCATTAAGTGAATAATAATCACCAGTTTTAAAACTGCAATTGAGCACCAAACGAATCTTAGTAGTTACCTGATCACCAACTTTTACCACAGGTCGGTGGGGTATCCACACAAAGTCGTTAGGATTGACATAGTCCAAAGGAATTTTTTCAATAATATCATCTTCCAAATATTGATAAAAAATGTTTGAATATTCTTCATATAAATTACCTTCACACAAATTTTGAATAACTCTATCTAATATGCGTTTGCACAAAAAGAAATTTGAATTTAAATTTTTAAGTTTTTCTAGATCCCAAGGAATATCGATGAAATATTTCCCATCCCGCAATTCAATAGAGTTAGTAAAATCTTTAATCTTAATTTCATCATAATTAGAAGAATCTTCTGAAATTCCAAGAGACTCCACACTAAACATCTTATCCAATCTCTCGTCTACAAAACTCTCATCAATAACAGAACCTATCGGATCAAACTCGGTTTTAATTGGATTTACAGCAAAACTAATTATGGAAGTATCACATTGCAAAGTATCTGTGTTACCAAGACTATTTGAAAATTTTGAATATTTATCCCTAAGTTGCTCTTTAGTCAGAAAGTTATCGATATTACCGTAAGGTATAATACCGGATTCAGTTTCAAAAGCTGAACCACCAAAACAATCTATTTTGGAAAAAACTTTAAAATGTTGAATGGCATCCACTCCTAAGAGGGCGCCAGTGACAATGTCATCACTGTCATATGAATCAGCTAAATTATAAGAATTTGACAAATTTTGACCTGCAATTCTCAAACCATCGATAGTGTAATTCAAATTAAATTTCTCATCCACTAAGAAAGGCATAATAATAGGGTTACTTGAACCACCAAAATCGCATTTAATTGGAGTTTCAGTTAATTCCCTGTAAGATGAATCAATAAAAGTGTTAATGTAGAAGGAAACCTTCTCACCACCTTGAATGTCAAGAGCATCACGTACATCTTTAGATATATAAGACCTCTGACTACCTGAATCAACAAGGCAAGAAACGGTTACAGACTTCTCACCAGTACCAAATTTTACTTTAATTGAGGGTAATAAATAAGTCTTACCAGACTTACTATGGGCGTTCACACTCCAATTAACATTAGTTCTAGGTACATACTTCGGGCACAAAGGTGTTACATGGCGTTTAGACTGACAAAACCCGCAACTAAAGTCCAAGACTGCCTTACAGTCCTTAGTACAGTGTTTATCACTTGAACAGTTACAGCAAAGTTTTAACTCATTACAGCGATCCATGCGCGACTGATGACTATTATATTTTGAGCACAAGCTCATAGTATGTCCCAAAGAATTGCAAAATTTACAGAACCTTTTAGTTTTATTGTCTTTAAATTTAGAACTTTTATTAGACACTGTGCAAGATTTATGTATTGAACTCTGAGCATAAGGTTTAGAGTTTCTAGGCTCAGATTTAGAATCTGTCCTAACTTCACAAACTCTATCCTCGGTAGTTCTACTCTGACGAGTACTAATAGTTTTTACTATTTGCACATACATTTCAAAAATATCACTAATAGATGGATAATTAGAATCAGTCTTCCTGATCAATTCCTGACGAAAAGTGTTAGGTAATTTGTTGTAAACAATATGAGAAATAAGTTTAAGTGAAGAGATATTTGACAACAAATCATGGTTATAAATTTTCAAATCATTCAATATACATTTAATTTCATTGATATAAATTTTAGTTTCAAGGTAAGTAGTATCATACTTTGGTTTTAATTCCAATAGTCTACGAAATAAATCATCAACTATTGCATCCTCATTCAAAAACTCACACTGCAACATCTGCACAGCTATGTCATAATTGTCGTTAGTCACTTGCAGGTGATGTATCAGCTTAACAAACAAACAAACAAAATTTATTTCACCTTTTTAAAAGATATATAAATATACACACAAGCTTTTTTATTACACAATTAAATTAAAAACCTAGAAAATACGTAGCTTGCTCAGTGTTTTGTATAAATCTTATTCTACTAATAACTGCATCGAAATCATTAAGCAAGAAGTTCGTAAAACCATATTCTACACAGCATAATCTTTCAATGGATTCCCTAAAAAAAGAGTATTTCACAAAAAATGATTTATAAATACTAAAGCACGGACTATTAGACTGAACTAACCAAGAGAAAAACTTTAAAACTTTAAAATTTAACAGGTGTTTAAATGTGAAAGTCTCCAGCATATTACACACTACATGATTGCTGAAATGCTTCGGTATGCAAAAAACTTTCTTCAGAGCAATGTGATAAGATACAGAAAAAGTACGCAAAGCTGAACGGGTTCCAGTTAGATCCAACCACAATTCTGATCCATAAAACGACATACACAAGCTTTGCAACAGTGTGAATTTAATTGCTGGAGGTAATCCACCAAACTTTCGATAAAACATACCCACGCCCTTAGAAAAACTGGTCATAAGCCTAGAAACATCGTCACACTCACTCAGATTATAGCTCAAAACTGAACCAAGATACCTAAATGAATGTACACTTTCCAAAGGACTATTACCCAGATGAAAGTCCGCCCCGAGCACTTGTGGCTTTATCTCTTTACGAAAAGTTAGAACTTTACTTTTCAACACATTAACCTTTAAAAAATGACTATTTAGGAGGTCACTAATAGTTCTAAGCAAAACTCTCAAACCGGTAGCAGATGGGCAAAATACTACTATATCGTCAGCATACGCCTGAATATTTACTTTAGTAATTCCAAGTCTGCACGCATAAGGTAATTTAGAAATGTCTTTTAAAATTGAGTCTATGTATATACAGAAGAGATACGCAGACAGAATCCCGCCCTGTCTCACTCCTCTGACAGTACCCCAGCTGTCAGAAAGATAACCATCATAATTGACAGAAACTCTAGTACCTGCGAACATCGATTTCAAGAGATAAATAATGCTAACCGGTGTAGAGTTATTGCGCATTTTTTCCAATAACACATCATGATTTACATATTCGAATGCTTTGCTCAAATCCAAGAAACATGAGTATACAGGGCTTCGATTATTGATGTAATCTCTTACAGTCTCTTTCAAAATAGCAGTGGCCATCAAAGTGGACGAAGACTGTCGATATCCAAATTGATGTCCACTAATAGGGTTATACCTCTCTATAATCGGTAAAATAGAATATTCTAAAATTTTAAAAATATTAGATGAATTCATAACCTCTCGATAGTTTTTAGAGTCATATTTGTCACCAAATTTATTTTTTACCCTTGGCAAGATAACACCACGAGATAAGCTATGAGGTATATAAGAATGTTTCATGCACGCATTAAAAAAGTCAACGAAAAAAACTGAATTTAACCTATTCAAGTACTTGAGGTGGTTTGAGTGAATCCCATCATAACCCAGACTAGTCTTAAGTTGGCTTATACTTTTTGAAACCTGTTGTACATTTAAAGTAACATTGCAATTATTCAAAGTAGAAGTGGAACTCGAATTATACATGTCAGAGCAACCAGTTACAGACTTAAATTTTGTAGCAAACAAATTAGCAATTTCATTTTTATTACTAACTCCATCAATAGTATCAGAAATTTTTAAGGTAGTTCCTCGCCTACTTTTCACTTCTTTCCAAAAAACAGACTTGTTATTTAATTTGTTAGCATTAATTAGATTTAAATCACGAATATTTTGTTCATTTCTCTTACAAAAATCAAGAGCTTTCTTAAATTTTCTACGTGTAAGTTTCATTGCTTCATATAGCGGACCAGATCTGATCCTACCACCATGCAACCAATTAAAAAATGCCTCACGTGCTTCGGAATATTTTTGTTTGCAAAAATCATTCCAACCAGGAACAATATTACTAGTTTTAGTACGACGCGAGAAATTAAACTGATCAGAGCTATGTTTAAGAGCAGAAACCAAATTATCATAAAAAGAATCTAGATTATTTAGACAAGTGTCGCTGCACTGATATACATTACACCTGCATAATTCTACACTACTCATATACTCAAAAAATTTATCATTATATAATATTTTAGCTTCCTCATCAAATAAGGACCAATTAACAAAGTCTCCCATCAAAGCGTGATTAGTATTTATATCAGGAGAAAACTCCAGATTAACAGGCAGATGTATTTCAAAGAAAATAGGAAAATGATCAAATAAAGCATGTTGGTAGAGAATTGACATATCGCCCACATTCATAGAATGTGAGGCCAGAACATGGTCCAGCCATGATGTAGTATTATGCATTGGGCTTAAATACGTAAAGCTATCCAATGGTAACTCCCTATCAACAAGTATCAATTTATTGTCCAACAAAAATTCATTCAAAAAACCCCAAAATCTACCTTTGTTAGCATCAGCATTAAAGTCACCTGCTAAGATCACATTATGACCACAAGTTTCATCTAAAATTGATTGCAATTCACCCAATGTATTTTCATATTCTACAAGACATTCAGCAGTGCGATTATCACATGGCAAATACACATTAACTAAGTAAAATGATAAAATATCACTATATACTTTAGCAACCATATAATTTTTACTTTCAGTTTCAATACATACATTTAAATTGATAGATTTCCTTACAAAAATAGCTAAACCTCCTATCGGTCTTCCCTCCCCGGCAAGCGATGCTGGAAGTTCGCTGGGAACACAATAAACCCTAAAGTCTAAGTCGAACTCTCCTAATATATGGCAGTCCTCCTCAGATATCAAAATCTCTTGACATAGTAGCACATCGGAGTTTAATAGCAGGTCACGAACTACATCAATTTTTCTGCGTATAGAAAAACAGTTAAAAGATATAACTCTAATGTTCGCGAGTGTCTGGTCTGTCATATTTAGTAGTGGCCCGCCTTGTAAAAAATCTTCTAACCCGTATGTTCTCAGGCCATAAAGAATCGTTCAACACTTTTTCTGCATCAGCTAAATTTACAGTAATCTTAAAGGCTTTCACATTCGCATCATTTTTTGATATTGTTTCAGTTTTTATTAAATTAATGTTCATTTCACCTTCCACATAAACTCTCAAAATATCTTCAGTTACGGAGGGAGAGCACCTACCTACATAAAAATCTCTAGTTTGTTCTACGGCCTGTAAAGTAGACGAGGCAGCTCTGGAACCTTTGATTGAAGGACGAGATTTTCTACGTTGTACAGTTTTCCATCCTCCACTCTGTTCCACCTGTTGTTTGTTGCTTTTATCGGACACTTGTGAAGAGGCATGATTCAAATTTCGTTCCACCAAGCCAGCTTCGGTCCTATTTCCGCTGGCTACTGATGCATAAGAGTTTGCTAGAACATCAATTTGGTCAGAAATTATTTGTTTTTCTATATTTGGAGTTTTAGGTTTGGCATATTTATTCATATCTCTTATAGCCAATTTGATATCCTTTATATCCTCTTTAACATCGGTGAAGTTATTTTCAGGTAAATCATTATTATGTTCTTTCAGACATTTAATTTCTATTCTTAGGTCTCCGATTTCCTTGATTAGATCTACCACGTGTTCTGCAAGTACTTCAAAACCTGAACTCGGTGGCATTTTGTTGAAGCTATCACATAAAAACTTAGGTATTTCAAAAGAGATCTCATCAACTTTACGAAGTACAGTTAAAATATCTTGAATATCAGCATGCTTACGGTTTTCCCCTCTCCTGCGTATTATCTGTTCTTTAGCACAGTTAAATAACTTTTCTTTGGCTATGACTATATCCTCAGCCTTATAAAAGGCGTCACAACAAGAAATAATTTTCTGATCACTAAAAGCGTGCCTGGCAGTGCTAACATAGCAAAGCACATTATTCACTATAAAATCTTCAGCCATAGTAAAAAAATACGATGTCCAAATCAATGGAGCGCACCATGTACACACCACCACCTCTCACGAGCGCCAGAATATATGGGTTAACAAAACCCATGCTTGTGTAATATAGGATTATACATAAGTACCTAATATATTGCAAATGTATCATCTATTTCTATTGATTGTTATTTGTGTCTAATATTTATTTATTTCTACTATGTTAATATCTATTTATGAATGAAGATAACGATCTTAAAGTAGATATTAAAATACCTAAAACTAAAATGGCACATTCTATCGATATTGAGAAGTTTA
>JBAGKJ011099971.1:0-11006 GCA_037179465.1 Phronima sedentaria | reverse complement strand
CTACCCATATTTACATCCAAAAAAGAAAGACGATGCTGATTATCCTCTCTTTTTCGGGAAGAATATTCTATTTTGCTCTCTTTATCATGAAAAAAATATCAAAATGTTATGCATACCACTTAATAAGAATATTATATTTTCTACTAAGGATTTGATTTTTCCTAATTTTAGAAGAAAATATAATATTCTATTTTTATACATTCGGCCCAATGTTTCGCAACCTAAAAAAAAACTCCCCCCATTGAAGTTTACCACTCTTGGGAATTTTCCCGCTAAAAATTTCTCACACATTTACATTAAACACACCTGACATATGCACCCACCACCATAATTCACGGTGCTAGTCTAAGCGAATTTAATCGTTTAATACGAAGGCGTATACCATGCACTCACCTTTTGGGAGAAGATCTCGGTGGCGGGGGGGTGGGGGGTTGGATTTAAAGCCTGATTGGGAGAGTCCCATGGTCGGAAAATTTTCCGTGAAACTAACCAGAAAACACCTAAACTTCTGTTAAAGGACCATATTCCGCTAGATGCAGATCAAATATTATAAAACTTACCCAAACTACCCGGCGCAGATGAAATTGACTTTCGAAGTCTGACTTTATAGAGTTTTGATTTCAAGATTGATAAAATATTAGAATATATGCCTAAATTGAATGTTTGTATCTACCAACACATATAATATAATTTTTTAAGCACTATACTGTACTAAAAGCACAATTTCTGCAATTGTTAACCCGGTAAAATGCTGACTTATGTAATATAAATTGTGCTCAAAATTATCTATGAGGGGGAAACTAAACTAATTTACCATTAGCCGCCGTAGCGCAGTGGTAAAGTGTTGACGCGATGGCCTGTTTGTGTGGCAGGTCTCGGGTTCGACTCCCCATCTGTGTTATTGGTTTGAGGTCAGCAAGGGCATGCGCTCAATAAAGTGCTACACCGCTCCAGACAAGTCCCCCTTCGATGGGGGCACCGTCCAAGCCCAGCAATGGGAGAAGGAGACGTTAAAAGCAATCCATCCAATCCATCCCAATAGTGGATCACCTGGTTGATAATGTCAATAAACTAAAAATCGTAGCTGATAGGAACAAAAAGAAGGTATTTAGATCAATGAGACACGATAATGTTTTGCCAAGCATGGAAATCTTGATAGCTGCCTGTGACTTATTCAACATAGAGATCCATGTACATCACGGTATGAAAGCACCAATCGTGTATCGATCGTACAACCATGATACTAATACTAAAGTTATCAACCTCCAATGCGTAGCTGGTGTGCACTTTAACCCAGTCTCGCATAGAAAAAATTGCCAAATTAACTTTATTGATAAATATACCTATGTATTTGATGATATAGACCCGACTACGGAGATAGATAAGAGGGAGGTCAACCAGGACTTGAGAATTTGTTATTCTTCCTATCAGGCAAATTGCTCATGCAGTACTAGAAATAACAATAGTTGTGTTGTTACAGGATCAGTCCAAGATACTACCTTTTGCTGTTTGGTAGATATAGGTGCTCAAATTAGCCTGGTATCTAACGATCTCTGGTTGAAACTTAAAAATGATAATGAAGAGTTGATATTGGAGGAAGACAATAGCGTAATTATGGGTCTCAACAACCAAAGAGTAGAAATTTTGGGAATAGCTGGACTGGAAATTAAGTTGGGTAATACTAAACTAGGGAAGACTTTCCCATTTGCAGTAGTTCCTACAGAATTCATGCCAAATTGCTGTCTGCTTGGTATTAATTTCTTGGAAGAATTTAATTTCATTCTAAATTTTAAAGATAAAAGCTTGAAGCTAGATAGGAGTTGGGAAAGTGATCTAGAAGGCTCAGATTGTTGTAAATTGCATGCAGTTGAAGAATGCTATGTTGGGATAGTTAATTCAGAGATTGATGATCCTGTGATTGGACCAGTGAAATATGTATTCACTGATGACATTGACCAGTTACAAAATAATGATCATGCATTGAAAGATCTTAAAGACAAGGTTGTCAGTTCAACTAAACCAAAATATTGGAAAGGAAATCATTTAAACCAATTTAAAAAGCATGCACAAAAGCTGGTCATTGAGGATGATATTTTGTTTCTGAGATTGGATAACTGTATGATTCCAGTTATACCATTTACTATGTTACTCAAAGTTGCTGTTGAGACACATAATCATCTCAGTCACATTGGTTCTCATAAGTTGGTTGAAGTAGTTGCCAGATCATTTTGGCATCCAGCCATTGAAAAAGTATGTAGAGATATTTGTTTGTGTTGCGTGCATTGTCAGTTGTATAAAGTGCATAGAGTGCATGTAAAGCCTCCTACAATAAAAATTCAGACCAGCAGGCCATTCGAGTTGATCTCTATGGACTTAATGATGTTGCCAAAATCTAACAAAGGGAACAAGGTTGTTCTAGTTGCCGTAGATAATTTCTCTAAATGGCTAAGTGCTATACCTCTTAGAGATAAAACAGGTAGAGTGGTTAGTGAAGCTGTAAGGGATAGAATGCTGCCTAACTTCCCAGCAGTACCATCTAAAATCTTGACGGATAACGGACCGGAGTTCCGTTCTCAGGAATTTAATAAAGTTCTTGAGGATCTGAACATCGGTCACATTTATTCAACTCCCTACAAACCATCCTCTAACGGAGGAGTGGAAAGAGGAAACAGAACTGTTATTCAGTTACTGAAAGGTGTTGTAGGTGAGAGGGGTAATGATTGGGACATACACTTGCACAAAACACTTGTCACATACAATAACACTATTCATTCTCAAATTAGTACTAGTCCATCCGATCTAATTTTACGTGGTTGCTATGTTAAGGATAGAAAGCCTTTAGTACCCCAAGAAGAAAGTAAGACTTGGGTAGCTGGTAATCCTAAATTTTCACCCTTTGAACTTGATCAAAAAGTGCTCTACAAGGTTCACAAGGTTGGGAACCTTGTCAGTGACAAGTTGAAACCAATATTTAAAGGACCTTTTGAAGTTGTCAAAGTACAACCAAATAAGGTGTCTTATGTGATCAAGGAATGTGGAGATGCGAATGATAAGACAATAAGAGCTCATTATACTCAGTTGAGGTTGTTTTATGACGCACCAGATTATTTGAAGGCATTTATGCCGACAGAAATGCCAACTAGAGTCAAACAGATAGACAGCTCAGATACGTCTTCGACTGATGATTGGTTCCACGGATTTGAGTCAAATGGAGATTCTGAAGTAAATAGCAACTCGGAAAAAGATCAAGAAGCTAACATGCTGTCAAAAGTTGCAGGTCTAACACATAAACCTAACACAGATCAAAATGAGAGGAGATTAAACATGGATGAGTTATCAAGTCAAAATCATGAAGCAGATAATGAAAATAAAAAGAATGAGTCCAAAAACATGGTAGAAATTGAAGAGAACCCTGAAATACAAAAAAGGCTTAGGCAGTCAAAAAGTTGGCGACAGCATATTGAAATTTCTACTAGCTTAGAAGATATAGAGCAAAGTGAATTACTTCAGTTGCCGAAGAGAAAATCCTTATTGAAGAAACAAGTTTCATTGGATATGTTGCATTGCTCAGAAATTGTAGGTAATGAACCAGTGACTTCTACTCCAATAGGGCCAATGCAAGAGAGATTTCAGATATTGGATGAAGTTAGCACTCATGATTGGGAAGCACATCACGATCAGAACGCAACGATCGAAAAGGAGGACGCTTATAATTCACTTTGTGATATCCTAAATATGATGCAACTAACTGAATCTGCTTGGAAAGAAACTCAAGAAATCTTGACAGAGATTGATAACACAAGTAGCATATCATCATATAACTTTAGAGGGTTTGAAAGTGAACCTGAAAATAGCAAAAGCAGAAGCATCAAAAATGCAGAACTGTGGAATAAGCTGAGAAAAATAAGTTCAGATTCCCTGGATAATATTGAAAGGACAAAAAACAGTGGAATTTTAAGGGAACTTACAAAGTCTAGCTGCTTAAATAAATCAATCATAGATAAGCGTGACAATAAAATCCGCAAAAATTTTGGAGAGCTCATTGAAACACCACATAGAGTTACAAGATCTAAAGGTAAACCTTTGGATTTGCCATATGTTCAACCTCGTATAATCGAATACGAAAAGTAATTTTAGATTACTGAAGTGGCATTTGTGAGGTTTACAGAGTAATTAATTGGTTTCCATATATTTTGTGGATTGGATGAGACTAGTGTCGTACATACTAATTACACTATGGTTAGGTACACTACAAAGATAACCTTTACTAACCCTGTAGTACTTGGGGGGTGGGGTTATTGTAATATAAAGGGGAATTTCGTGTACAAGTGATGTTTATCAAACAGCTTTCAAATAGATAAGCTTGTTTTTTTTAATATGTATAAAACTTATCAACATGGTTTCTGTGACTTTTTTTTTGTTGTAAATTTTGTGCAGAGAATTGATTCTGCTTTAATTTTCACTTTAATTTGTGAGTACTTAACTTCGTTGAGCTGTCTGTGAAGAGCTGATGGGGCTGTAAAATAGGATGCGTTAGGTTTTACCAAATTTACTTTTAGTCTATAACTATTGTATATTTCTATAACTATTAAAAATGTATAAAAAAAAGTGTTGAAAAAGCAGAAAATCAGAAGAAAAAACTTAGATAAAAGCATAAAATAAAATAAAAAAAACTGGACGGTATATTCTTATATGAATTATTAGGAATAATTAGATATTTTACTATGTTATTAACAAAAGTTACAGGTTGGGTAGTTGGACATGAGGTGAAGAGGATTGTGTTAAATATATGAGGCAAGTGAGTTTCAAGAGGAAATATTGCAACTGCAAGAGGATCTTCATCAAGGTAAGGTAGATTAGCACGATGTGGGGATGTTTTGTTGAATATGAATTGATCCCCTGGCTTAGGCCTTGAGTGTGGACATGTTGCAGTGTGCAAATTCAGCCTCCCATGAAGTTCACTGATGCTTACAGGCCATAGATACTGAAGGTATTACATATGAAAAAAATTCTGGATGTTCTGTAGACTCAGAGAAGATCACATGAGGTCATGTACGTTACTTCTCCACTTGCGGAGTCTAAAATATACGATACAACAACTACATTTGAAATAATTTGAGTTAAATTGGAATGGCTTGAAAGTGTATGGTTTTATTGAAGTACATATTGATATATATTATGATACATAGATTGGCGAGCTTTGTAAATATCGGTATATATATATATATTATAGTGCATTTTTACCATATTTTAACTTGTACAGCGTTAGGGTGTCCCATCAGCTCATTGCCGGGAAGTTGAGTCCTCATTTTGTCAGTGCATCCCTGGAGTCTGCACTTGGGCCGGGGATAAATGTAGTGGTTGAAATCGCTGCTTATAGTGTAGGAAGTGCTGACTCCAATTAATGTTTGTTCTTTTCTTATCTTAATATATTGCAGAAGTCATTTGTGGTAATAATTATTTAATTTAAAGCTGATTATGCTTTTTGATGACATATATAATTGTGGATGTTAAAAACTGATACGAGGGACTCAACTTACCTGAAATTACTTCCTTATTATTGAGAACACATTGGTGAGTACTGGTGCTGAAGTATTATTCTTTAATTGGAGATTACTTTGATTTATTCTGAGGAATTACAACTAAAGTAGAGTTTTAAAGGTCATACTTAAGATGAATTCAATAACTTTAAACATGAGTTTATGGATTGATAGTTGCATTTAAACTAAAAGGAATTACATCAGTAGATTGAAGTATATTTGCTGATTCATAATGATGAGAATATTTATACCAGTTGATTTATGACCTTAATACTTGTTTCATTGAAATGAGTAATGTTGGTTCCTGTTGTTACAGGAAACCCCCCTTCTTTTGCTCTACGCATTTCTGCTCGAACTTCAGTTATTCTACTGCTGGCTTGTGGAATTTGGTACTCCTAAGTCCTCATGTCCAATCCCTGAAACCGTGGGTAATATACGTATTTGGTTTATGGGAATTCAAACTTTGGGGGATTTAGAGTTGATAGGTAGGATTCGTAGACCGCTCAGCGACCAGTACTCACACCTTTTATGTCGATCAAAGTTTAGGGCGCTGCCCGCAAATAAATAATTGAAGTGAATAGTAAAATTTCTTTGATTGAATAGATTCCTAGTAATCGCCGAATTAGCAACATTGTATTGCTGCAGGTGATTTGATCTTGGGTTAACCTAAGGTCGCGGAATAGTCCTTAGTACTAATCTGCTAGTAAATATTATTGGGAGGGCGTTTAAATTCTTGAGTTAGCATCGTGAGTCCCATAACTCTACTATGTTTATTTTCATTTGTTATTCGTTGTTTAATATCACGAAGAGCAATTCATATAGATTATTCGTTTGTGCATATATATAAAAGAATATAACTAGTTTACGTTGCTGGGGTTGTGGGCATTACAATCGCCATAATCTGCCACTATACCATCTTGCCGTATAGGGGTCTAACTTGTGATACAAGGTTGTATCCGAGATTTACCACTATATTAATGGTGCCATGATCCTTGGGCAAGACTTTGAGTAAAGTATTGTTAAGGCCTTTATTTTTCTTTGGGTTATATAGTTGGCATCAGAATATTTTTTTTTACCCAACTATTCCTTTTATATAATAAATATACATTCGTTGACTTACTTTTGGGGGGTTTCTAGTGTACTGTGATACATCATGTCGGAGAACGAGATAAACTCAGTTGATAAGGCTGAGAAGGATGCTGAAGATGCCATTAGAGCCAGTTGTGACCATATTCAGAAGTTCGTAGATAATTTGAAGAATTGTGACATAAAGAAATTATCAGAGAATGCCATCACATTTATTAAAGAGACTGAACCACATATTACAGATTTTATGAAAATACTAAGTCACCTGAAGAAAGATACAGATAGTGATGATTCAGCAAAGGATGAGGAGGAAGATACCATACTGAATCATGTAAAGAAAGAAGATAATGAAGAATCAGGTAACAACAAAAGTAGAGGGTATAAACGGAAAAATCTAGACTTGTCAATTGTGGAAGTGTTGGCTAGTAAGATTGATAATAGAAGAACTCCATCACAAAGAAAGTATGACGAAAGCAGTGGAGAAACTTTACAGGAATATCTCGATAGGTTTGAAGATTATTGTTTAGAGAACATAAAAGGAAATAAGAACTTCTGGATTGATGAATTAGAGCAACAGTTGTCAGGAGAAATATTGGAAGCTTTTAAAGCTGTAAAAGAGGTTGGAGATACCTATATAATGTTGAAGAGGAAGTTGTTGGAATGGTATGATAATATGAAAGGTGTAAGGAAAATGAAAGCAAAATCAGTTTTTGAAAAGGCTTGCTATTCAAAGACAGATTCTTTGTATCTATTCAGCTCTAAACTGGAAAAGTTGTTTAGAAGGGCACATCCAAACAGTGAAGTGGAGAAAAGTCAGATATTAAGGGAGAAGTACATGAAGGCTATACCTAAAGGTGAAAGAAAGAAGCTCTCACAGTACTTGTTCTCAGATAAACTGAATGACAAACCTTTATCTTGGACTGCTATTCAGAAATTCGCCAGAAATCGTGATGCCTGGAAAGAAGAGTCTAAATTTAGTGATGATAATTCCCATGAAGAGAAAGAAGAAGAAATTGTGATTAATGTTAATACGAAGAAACAGGAAAAATCACGAGGGATGAGAGAATTGAAAGTTAATTATGATGAGAAGGCAAAACGTTTCTATATAGATGAAACTAATTGGAGCAACTTCGAGCCACCCAGCATTCAATTTAATAGTGACAAATTTAATAAACAACACTATCAAAAAGGTTACAATAAATATAATAGTGGCAGGAATAATTACCAAAGCTATGGGCCAAAGTCTTATGAAAAGACTAGTCATGCTCAATATAATTTTACAGCTCCACCTAAACAGAACCTGAAGAGTTGTTATAGGTGTGGAAGAGTGGGCCACTTCATGAAGGATTGCAAGGTACAGAAAAAGATATGTTTTGTGTGTGGTGGAGAAGGACATGTAAGCACAGATTGTAGGCAGAGAAAAGGTCCACGTCAGGACAATTTTTTCCAACATAATAATCAGAGGAAATTTAGTCAGAAGAACGAAAATCAAGACAAGCGTGAATCAAATATGAAATCTTCAAATGAAGAGTACAAAAGAAACACTAACAGGAGGGTATCAAACTGACAGGCTCTCTGAATTTGCAGGGCAGTCATAGAGCCAGAAAAAGCCCTGATCAATGTAGTACTTGGAACAGATTTTTTTTACTTAGTGATGAATTGGAAGCAGATATATGTGAATCTAGTTTAGATACAAGTGTACATGACGTAAATGATGGGATATTGAGGAAGAAACGTTATAATAGACGTGAATTCACAAGAAGTAGCAAGATAGAAGATGATTTAGGCAATGTTTTACAAAGTTGTAAAAGAGAAGAGCTTAGTGTCGAAAGGTTACCCGAAAGTGAGTGCGTTGAAACAGAGGTGTTCCACAAGGTTGTTGAACACAATCCTGTTGAAGATGTACCTGCTGTTAATTGCGCTAAGCTGTTACCTAAGTCATTGATGTGTGTAGAAATTGAAGTGAGAGATAATACTGTAAAAGCTTTATTAGACTCCGGAGCATGTACAAATATGATTAGGAAATCTGTTGCTGAGGACCTACAACTGAAATGGATAAATGACAGTAAGAACATCGTTGGATTGGGGCCAGACATTATTAATACCTTAGGAATAGTAAATGTAGATTTGCTTTTTTATGGTGTTAAGGCTCCAACTACCCCTTTTCATGTGGTTGATGACAAAGTAATCAAGTTCCCTGCTATTATTGGTCGGAAGTTTGCAGAGAAATTTGAATTGGTCATAAATGTGAGCAAACGGAAGATAACTAAATATTTTAGGGATGGATCTAAAGTCTATATATATCTGAAAGAAGACGACACATCAGCAAGAGTTCATATGCACGAGTCTGTCAAAGTCTACGCTTCTTGTACAATGGAGGTAAAACCAGGAATTCAAGAGATTGAAGTCAGTTTTGAATCTGTCGAGAATGGTTTAAATAGTATCGGTAACAGTGAAAAGCTTCACTATTTTGAAGGTAGAAGTTTGAATAATGGATTAGAATTTGTAGATGGTGTTGTGGATGTCAAAGAGGGTGTAACTACAGTTTTAGTGAAACAGATTGTTAAAGATGGCGAGGTGAAATTGAAGAAAGGTGAAAGATTAGGTCTCATAAACACAGTCCTTGAAATAGATGAACCAGAGGTAACAGAAAGCGATTGGTCACTAGATAGATTAAAGAAGGAAGTGAATATTGGCTCAAATATTACGGAGGAACAGAAGGAAGAGTTACTAGCAGTTTTGATGAAAGTTAAGGAAGTGTTGTCGAAGGATGATAATGATATCGGGTGTGCTAATGTCACTCCTCAGAAAATTGAATTGACAGAAGCCACTCCGATATGGCAAAAACCTAGGAGGTTTGCCAACCCCTTAAATGAGGAGATCGATAGGCAGTGTAAAGAGTTGGAGGCGCAGGAAATCATTGAAAAATGTCAGTCACCTTGGAGTTCGCCTGTAGTCCCCATTAGAAAAGCTGACGGCAGCTTAAGATTGTGTGTCGACTACCGCAAGGTCAATCTA
This sequence comes from Phronima sedentaria, assembly GCA_037179465.1. Classification (NCBI taxonomy): domain Eukaryota; kingdom Metazoa; phylum Arthropoda; class Malacostraca; order Amphipoda; family Phronimidae; genus Phronima; species Phronima sedentaria. The sequence continues at coordinate 1,362 of JBAGKJ011099971.1, read as the reverse complement.
GTTACAAAGGCAGAGAAATTCCCTATGCCACAACTTTCAGATTCAATTTATGCTGCTCATAACTGTAAAATTCTCAGCAAAATAGACCTCACAAAAGGCTATTATCAAATTCCCATTGAAGCAGATAGTAGACCCATCACTTCTTTTAGTACCACCCATGAGCAATACCAATTTAAGCGACTTAGTTTTGGACTTCGCAACAGCGGGATTCAATTTCAGAGATCAATACAAGAAATTCTTTCAAATTTTAATTCACGCCGTGTAATAGTCTACATAGATGACATTCTAATTATAAGCGAAACATTTGAAGAGCACCTTGAGCTACTTGAAAAGGTAATGACTACGTTAGTCAAGAATGGCATCAAACTGAAGGTTACAAAAAGTGAATTCTTGAAGGAAGAAGTTTCATTTCTCGGACATATTGTTGGTAGGAACGGGATAAGGAAATGTCCAAAATTCATAGAAAAGGTCCAGAGGTATCCAAAACCTAAAACAGTCAATGAAATGCGAAGATTTTTAGGTTTTGCAAATTTCCAGAGAAAGTTTGTGAGCAACTTTGCTACTATAGCAAAACCTTTGTCAGCATCGACCAGTGGACCGAAAAGAAAAGCGTTATTGTGGAATGTTGAGATGGATAAAGCTTTTGAGGATTTGAAATGTAGATTAGTTGAGGAAGTAAACTTAGCCTACCCTGATTATAGTAGTGCAGCTAACCCACTTGAGTTGTTTGTAGATGCTTCTGGCTCGGGAGCAGGAGCCTGCTTATATCAGCAACAAGGAGATTTATACAGGCCGATAGCCTATGCGTCAATGGCTTTCTCAAACACGGAAAAACGGTACTCACCTACAGACCGAGAACTGTTAGCACTTCGTTGGGGTGTAAAAGCGTTCCGTCCTTTCTTATTTGGTGTGAAGTTTGTTATTTATTCAGATCACAAACCTTTGATATATTTGAAGAACATGGCTAAAGAAGACTCGCGTATCTACAGGACAATTACAGAGTTGGAGGAATTCAATTTCGAAATTAGGTACAGACCTGGACAAGACAACCAAGCAGCAGATGCGTTGTCCAGAATTATCGGTATCGAGAATAGTAAGGAAGAAGATACAATTGATGATAATTATCTGCCAAAAGGGTATAGAGTCACGGAAGTTTTAAAAGGAGGAGGCAATAGCTTATTTGAGTCATTGTTCATAGTGCTAGACAGCTGCGACACATTATGTACCAAATTCGAGGGCATTAAGAATCATGCCGAATTACGTACAGTAATAGTGGATCCGTAGCCGCCGTAGCGCAGTGGTAAAGTGTTGACGCGATGGCCTGTTTGTGTGGCAGGTCTCGGGTTCGACTCCACATCAGCG
>JBAGKJ011088861.1:0-11023 GCA_037179465.1 Phronima sedentaria | reverse complement strand
TGTAATGGTAGCTTCAATAACTCGCTTAGGCTCGAGTCAAACTAAAGACAGACATTACACATAGGCCAATAATCGTATAGTATAATATTATACTATAATGGTAAAGAGGCTAGCTAGAAAATTCATATGTGTATGCACTCGTGTGTGTGTGTGTGTGTGTGCTATCACGAGTGCTTCACTTGGGTCCACCTAGGATGAAGTTGACAGTCTTCTTTATGAAGCCGAAATATTTAATGCACCCTTTCCAGTTTAAGTGAACACTGTCTCTATACAAACTCCTATCATCCATACGATTGGGTCCAGCAATCATCAACACGTGATCCTTAGTACGGAGTCTCCTTATGCAATTGTTAAAGGCCACACGACGCTTGTGGTAATGTTCTCCTACAGGACAACCCCAGGGGTTTCCTTCCTCATAGAACCTAAGCTCTACTTGCGCGGAGACAATTTTAGCGTGCGGAGATTCCGCCCTCAATCGCACGTGGAATTCTCTGCACTTGGCAAAGATTTTCTCATTTGAGTTACTATTACGAATTGAATTCCCAGCTAATATTACAACAATTATATCAGCCGATTTGCTAGTCACCTGACTAAACAAATCTTCAGATTCTAAGAATGTTTCGAAAGTAGCCCCGCCCTTGAAAATATATTCCACTTGGACCTCAGTATCATTCACTCTGAAGGAGTTAATACCGAGTCGGGAAAGATCCCTGACATAACTATGTCCGACAATAAGTAACTTCATTTAGATAACTTATAATTTAATATATATGAATGGGGATTTGTGAAGTTAATTCTCTTTAGACTAGCTTCTATATTCAAAAGAAGAAAAGGCTGACAATAATTAAAGAACTAAGATTTTATTTCCAATTTGTCCACTCAAACCAAAGTTAATTTTCTTTTAAAGAATTTTGATGTTTTCTTATTAAAACAAATGGGCCGGGAAAAAGTTAAGATTTGGGGCGGGTAAGATTTAAAACAGGTAAAATTGGATACGGGTGTTGTCACAACTTAACCAAGCGCACCGGTACAATAGCCAATTCTATCTTTTGGCTAAGCAGTGATTGTTACTAAGAAGACCTAGTTACACGCTATTCGATTTAAAACACAGACTATAAATAACACAATTATGAAAATGGTACTCAGCTGCTTCAAGTAGAGGTCCCTTCAATATTTGGTGATGGAGATTCAAATCTTTCCTTACACACTTTATTTTACTTCTTAACTTTATACAAAGGCAGACGTTAACAATGGGACACAAGTTTCCTACTTTTGACAATATTTACTCTTCAAACTCAATATAAACTCCCTGCAACAAAACAGAGGAGAAAACCATTACACACAGAAAACTGTACAAATATTTTCCTAATGCATAACATGAAATATTTCTGTAATAATATATACAGTGGAAACCTCTTGTATATGTACACTTTTCCTTATATATATAATTGATGTATTGTACCTATCTACAAACTATTCCTATGGCCTTAGATAGCTAAACATATGTACTAACCCTGAGTTCCCTCTGGCAATGACTTATATTTGAATTTATTCTAGCGGCTGCTTAATTGGACAGTATGGCTTCTGTGCGGATCTATTATTTTGACATGTGATATATTATGTTTTTCGTAGTTCTAACGGCAGTTCAAGACTAAATTATTCTCTTACTTAGGATACTAATTTCAGATTATCTTTACCAATATACGATCTGCACAAGGGTGAGGGAGATGTTAATACAACAGCAGTGCACTACAAACAGCAATATTTTATAAAAGGGTTACAGGTAACTATGTTAACTACACCCCACAAAGGTGCACTGCCATCACAACATACCTCCCCACCCAGTGCAAAATTACTCTAATTTTGGACTGAAAAAAACTGTCAGGAATAAGGGAAGTATTGATAGGAATAAATATAGCCAATGCCAGGGTTCTCAGGTTAGTAGTGACAACATAGGAACTTATACACTCATTAATGGGCTAATAACTTATAAACAAGCTGTTACATTACCAATGTAATATTGGTATTTCATTTATTCATCTAAGTCATTATCTTTTTAAACCGGAAATTTCAGTTATCAAGAACTGTACAATGATCCTACTAATATTATTGTCTAAATTTGAAATTTAGGTTAGTTTAAAGCATACTAAATATAGATTTATTTTGTGAAATCTGCGCAAAATTAACACTAACTAAATGTAGCCCTACACATTATATTATATTCTTTTGTTTGCTACAAAAATTTCCCTAATTCGAGGTTAGGTTGCACAACATTCCCGCAAACAATATCCAAATAATTTTTTTAGTTAGTAATCTTTGCCTGTCATATGTACATAAATGTAAATTTTAATGCCTCAAAAGAGCAAATCCATGCACAGGTAAAGCATCACGCATTGACCATTGGAGGACCCTTGTTTATTTTGGGATGTAAAAGTCTGTATATAATGAGTACTGTATATGATAATGTTTGTGTTATATTTTAATTACAGTCCCAATATCCCCACAGCACTATGGGCAAGCATTGCACTGTAAAAAAAAATCACATGAAAAGGTTATCAAGCGACTTTCTCCGCCAGATACAACATCCACCCAACCCAACACTACATACGGTACATACCCCATAAGGTGACCCCGGCAACAATGTATTGCCGACACATTCACATGATAAAGTTATCAAGTGAGCCTATCGCCAGATACATCAATCACCTCAATATCACCGCACAAGGTACATATCCCATGAGTGCCCGGGTAACAAGTCTGCAGGTCCAACACTTTAAAACACCAAGAAGAAATACTGTCCTTGTCAGACAGATCAAATGAAATTATCAGGCGGGCATACTGCCAAACACTGTAGCCGTATGCTATGAGCGGCCGCCGCCCCACCAGGGAGACCACAGGATAAGGTTATCAGGTGGACCCACCGGCAGACCTAGCAACGACTCACAACATCAAGCTTCATAACCAATATACGACGATGATATCAAAGTATCTTTCCAGTTTATTTACAACACCACTTATTTAAGATTATATTCCAGTGTTTTTCTCTGTACATTTGGATAACTCCGAACTGGTCCTTTTGATCGTGTGGCGATACCCGTACAAGGTGTCTCATCAAAGTTTAAAACCTGTCTAGGAGTGTCAATGGCTGGTGGTGTCAAATTGGTATCATTAACCCTTACTCTTGTATCACTACACATATTTTTCTTGACATTGAATCTTCTCAATATTTTGTTACTGTTTTCCCTGGTATCCCTTATCTGATTCAAATTTTTCACAGTTTCATCCCTTAACTCTTGTAAAAGTTCTACAATATCAGGATTCATGTTAAAATATGTAGTTTTATTTAAAAGATCATCCATAATCTTTTCCCCATCTATCGTATCTTCAGGACGAGGTGTTTGAATATTAGACTTTGTGATGATAGAATTTACAGATGATAGAGTTAATGTCCATAGTTTTTCCATTTCATTCATGAAATTTATCCTATTGAAATCTTCATTCGTATTTACACCAAATGTATTTATGCGCAGTGATCCATGGTGCCTTCCCCAGAAATTTGCTTTTTCTATGTCCAAATATAGATCTGGGCATGAAGAACATCTTGTTATAGAAGATAACTCGGATTGATCCCAATTTATACTCTCTATGTGATCTCGAATTGGAGTAGATGTCCATGCATCTACCAGCATTTTATTTGGACTGCTTATATTCTCTGTACATGGCAATTTATCTAAAGGAACTATGTATCTTTTCTTCTTCTTCGAACCTCGTCTTACATTTGACAATTTTTTTATTATACTGCCACCTAAAACATTAGAGAATCCACTAAAATCCGAGTTAGAAAACCCACTGAAATCCGGATTAGAAAACCCACTGAAATCCAGACTAAGATTAATGTTAGTGTCAGAGTTATTTAGTTCAGGCTCTTTGGCATTTACTTCTTTTTGCATTTTATCTCCTGTAATCGTATTTATGGTATTTTGTGCCGTATTGTTATCTTTACTTTTTGTTTTTATCCAAGAGTCTATACTTCCCAATTCATGACTATCAATTAAATGTTTCCAAACTGAGGTATACCGTATTTTACTAGATGAGGTTTTACTGGCATGACTACTAGATTCAGAACATCCCTCTACATCAGGATCACTGGTGAGAATTTTGTTAGTTCTGCTAGCATAGTCTCCCATCTCAACTGTGTTATCTGATTCCAAACTTTCTTCAACATTAAGAGGTTTCAACATTTCAAATTTAATTTTATTCCGAAGATAGTTTGGCAAATCTATAAATAATTTCAAATCTTTATGATGAACTTTAATATTTTGTGGATCACTGTCTCCAACTCTATTGATTACATAAGTTATTTTGTTGTCTTGAATCTTTACGATTTTGAAGGGGCCGTCGAATCTAGGTTGCAGTTTATCTTTCAATAGTCTCCCTATCCTTTGTACTTTCTTGAGCACTTTTTGGCCAATCCTAAATGGCATAAATTTAGGATGCCCTTCTTTCCACGTAGAAGATACTCCTACTGGGATCGGCATTATGTCTGTACATGTGTGAGCTTCCTTGACAACTATATCTGAGGGTGTCTTTCCATGAGCTGAGTGTCGTGTATTGTTGTAGATGATTACTGCTTTTTGTACATATTCATCCCATGGACCATCTTCCTCCACGAGTCCCTTCAGTAGTTGTATAATAGTCCTATTTGAGCGCTCCACAGCTCCATTTGAAGATGCTTTATATGGAGTAGAAAGTACATGTTCTATATTATATTTCTCAAGGACTTTAGAAAATTCTGCTGCCTTAAATTCTGGTCCATTATCAGATAACAATCTTTTTGGAAGCCTAGGCAGAGAAGGTAAGATTCTGTTTTCTAAAACAGTTGACACGGTTGCACTCTTTTTATCCTTTATTGGAGTGACATGAAGCCACTTTGAAAAATGATCTACTATGACCATTACCGCTACATTTCCAGATTGTGTTCTTGGTAATGCCATTAAGTCCACAGATACTAATTCAAATGGGTAATGAGACTTAATCTTCAATGTAGGTGGGTATGCATCTTGTCGAGAAACTTTATACATTTGGCAATGAGGACAGGCTTTGCATATATCCCTAGTTATCTTCTCTATTGCTGGATGCCAGAACTGTTTTTGCACTATGTCCAGCAACTTCATGATTCCTATATGGGCCAATTTCTCATGTGTTTTTAGTACCACTTGAACCATCAAGTCAAATGGAATTACTATCGAGGAGTACCTGCCATTAGTTCTCATAACCAGTTCATCTTGAATCTTTAACTGCGTATAATATCTTTTAAACTGTTTCAGGGGTCTTTCTTTCCATAGTTTTGAATCAATTTTATTCTTTATTTTCTGTTTTAAAAGTTTTATTGCATAATGTCTTTTCTGAATAGCTGTGAAATCATTATCTGCAAATGTAAAGGTGATATTTTGGGATTGAAGATTAATCTCTGTGTCACTTAGTACTTCTTCAATTTCTCCCATCTCTTTCTCATAATCTGATCTACTCGCTTCAGATTCCATTAATACAATTCCCTGATAATTATCTATTCTACTTAACTTTAGGGGATAATAAACTTCCTGTTCCTGCATCAGTTTAGAGTAAAGGCTATTATTTTGAAAATCTATTATTAATTTATTGTTCATGATGAAGTTCATACCTATAAGGCAACAAAAAGGTATATGTTCAGTCCCAACGACAGCAAATGGTACTTCAGTAACACAATCTACTCCCATCATGCTCATTTTCAAATACACTATTCCTATTATGTTAACCCTCTGTTCACCTAAACCAATCAAATATTCTCCCTCACACTCTTTCATCTCAATGTTGCTAACATTCTTAATTTCCTTCCACATATCTTCACTTATTAGGCTGATTTCAGCACCAGTATCTACTAATCCACATAATCTAATATTATAACAATCAAACACATAGCAGCATTGACGTTCCACATCATGATTACACTTGCACTCCCTTTCATAAGATGAAACTTGTAAGCATATCTCCATTTCATCACTTGGTATTTTACGTTTGGATTCACTCATATTATTATCAGCCTTCATCGCAGTGCAATTAATTAAATCTTTCCTCACAAAATCTTTACTCTGTTTTCCCCTGTACCTTAGTGGATTGAAGTGAATTCCAGCTAAACACTGAATATTCACGATTGGTCTAGATTTATCATCATCCAATTCAGCCTCATATATGATAGGGTGAACCATACCATGATATACTAGTACTGTGATATTAAAAAGACTTGCAGCTGCCAATAATACTTCCTCACGAGGAAGAACTCCTTCATTTAACATGGATCTCAAAACTTTCCTAGAATATCTATCTAATTTTAATTTATATTTTGAACCGTCTAACAGTAACTCATTAATTAAAATTTTCCTCAATTCTGTATGTGTATCCGGGATTTCCCTACTTAACTCCTGTTTCACTTCATCAAGTGTTATTAATAGTGCTTTGAATAATGAGTCACCTCCACCATCTATTTTTTCAATAATTTTTAGATTGTCAGGCAAATAAGTGCTATGTACTTCACCTGGCTCACTTTTGTCTGTTATTACTCTACTTAGTGTATCAGCAGCTTCATTCATTCTACCCGGCCTATATTTAATTTCGAAGTCGTAGTCCTGTAACTCGACTATAGTCTGCATTAACCTAGTATTGTCCCTATTAACATTATGCATGTATGTAAGTGGTCTTTGATCGGTGTATATTATGAAGCGTGTTCCGAATAAAAAGGCTTTAAAAGTCTTGACACCAAAACGAATGGCTAACAATTCCCGCTCTATTGTAGGGTAATTTTGTTCAGCTACTGAGAAAGCTCTAGAAGAATAGGCTATAGGACGATGTTCTCCATTCTGAATTTGCATAATACATGCACCAGCACCCTGCTTAGAAGCATCCGTATACAATTCTAAAGGATGAGCTTCAGAGCTATAATCCGGAAAAGCCAGTTTTAGTTCCGCGGCTAATTCCATCTTTATTGTCTCGAACGAGGTTTCCATTTCTTCACTCCATTCTAGTTTTTTCTTTTTTGCTCCTCCTGTTAACATTGACAGGGGACGGGCAATTGTAGAAAAGTTGTTTATAAATTTTCTTTGGAAATTAGCCAAACCGAGAAATTGTCGTAATTCGGTAACAGTATTTGGCTTGGGAAATTCTGAAATCTTCTCTATAAACTTAGGTGATTTTTGGATTCCTTCTCCATTCACAACATGGCCGAGGAAAACTACTTCATGCTTAAAAAATTCGCTCTTTGTTACCTGTATTTTAATACCGTGAACCATTAAAGTGTGTAGTACCCTCCTTACTAACTCTAAATGTTCATCAAAGTCTTTCGACATAATTAGAATATCATCCTGATACACGATTATTTTCTTAGTGCTAAAGTCACTTAGTATTTCCTGCATATTCCTCTGGAATTGCAGGCCACTATTTTTTAGCCCAAATGGCAAACGCTTAAATTGGTACTGCGTGGAATGTGTATTAAAGGCTGTATACTTCCTGCTATTTTTATCAATCGGTATTTGATAGTATCCTTTAACCATATCAAACTTTGTAAAATATTTTGTACCATAAGCGCTATACAGTGAATCGGTCAGGTTTGGTATCGGGTAATTTATAGATTTTGTCACTTTGTTTACCTTCCTGTAATCTATACATAGTCTAAGAGACCCATCTGGTTTTCTGACCGGTACTACTGGAGACGACCATCGAGAATTACATTTCTCAATGATGTCTTTCATTTCAAGCTGATGGCACTGTTTCTCAATGTCAACATTGACTGGTCCTGAAAATCTTCTTGGTTTCTGCCATATTGGCGAATAATTTAATAATTCTATTTTATGAGGGGTAACTTTCGCATTACCAATATCAAATTCATTTTCACTCATAACTGGGATTACATTGCCTAACATTTCTAATACCTTAGTCTTCTGATCTTCGTCTAAATTATTCAGGTCTACTTTGTCCCTGAAACCCTCTAAATTCTCCTCACAACCACTATCACTATCAACACTCTGATCTAGTTCCACCATAGTGAACACCGACCCTAAGATCTCACCCTTCTTTACTTTAACTTTATCCTCAACTTCTGTTGGTTTCTTTCTAATTAATACCTTACCATGTTTTGAATTGTTCATAATTCCTTCTATTGCTTCTATTTTCCTATCCTTACATCTACCATCAAAAAACACTTTAGAATTTACTCCAAAAACATCTGGCATATCAATCTCATATGTTAATTCTTCAATTTCTTTGCCTATCTCTATGTCTTCAGCAGCACAAACCTTTACATTTTCTAAATATATTTGTTCAATAGTTCCTTCATCATCTTTTATTATGAATTCAATTTTAGACCCATCTAATCTAGGTATGGTCAATTTTCTATTGCTAGCGTCAATAGTAAATTTTTGATCACTAAGAAAATTTCTACCCAGAATGATTGGAAACTTTGATATGTTATCTTTAACTACCTTGAATTTTACCTTGTTAGTTTGTAGTTGACAAAGGTTTAGTTTAGTTTCGCAACTTCCTATAGTTTGTATCTTCTCGCATCCCAAACCCTTTATCGTTGTGATCGTATTTTTATAAAATGATAAACCTAACTTACTAGCTGTGGATTCCTTCATCATATTACTTACCGCTCCTGTGTCAATAAGTGCTGTTACTGTACAATTATTTATCTCAACAGGAAATGTTAATAACTTTGCGGGTTCTAGTTTTGAAAAATTTATTGAATGCTTAACATCTTTTACACTTGTACTATCTACACTTTCTCCATCAGACTTATCATTCACCTCACAATCACTACTCATTCTATCATTCATTTCATCTTTTCCATCTCTATTCACATACTTTAAAGTTTCTAAGCAGACAATATCATCAAAGCCAGACTGCGCCTCACCAACACCAGGGACACCAAGGCATATTGGCTCTAAATCAAGTTTCTTTGTAGTGCTAACTCCATTCTCCTGGAATTCCCTCAGTGGAGGTAAAATACAGTCATTTGCCTTAACAACATCATTCTGATCAGCCTCATCTTGGAGGATAGCAAATCTATTATTGGGGACCCTCTTATGAGCTCTGGTAAATCCCCTTTCTTTGCCAGAGCTCGCTAGTTTGTCGACTTTCTAACCTGATTATCTCTAGAATTATTTGTATTTCCATTTTTATTCTGTGATCTATTATCTACTCTGGACTCTGAATACCTTTCAATGTTATTAAAATTTGGATTTCGTGCTCTGTGAGTTTCACCCTGCTTAAAGTTTTTATTGTAGAAACAATTATTAGTGGAATGGTTTGATTTTCCACAGATTAAGCATTGTCCTAATTTTAGCCTACACACATTAGCTGTATGGCCTACTTTCTTACAATGAAAGCATCTTATGGGAGATGAACTATTAGGATGTGAATTCCTAACTTGTTTTGGGGATTCAGGTCTCTGATTAGCAACTGAATTACGGAAATTGGATGAAAAGTTAGGGTGCTTTTGGTTAAAGTTTCCAAAGGTGTTCCTATTCTCGAATGTTCTATGATTGTCTCTGTACTTCTGTCTAGTATTACTATTGTAAGGGTTATGATTAAACTCCGGCTCATTTTGTATATTTACAACTATCTTCCTTTTGTCCTCTTTATCATCATCACTTTGTACATGCTCTTTGAAGGTTTCAATGTCTGTGTACCTGGAAATTTTTTGGATTATTTCCCATTTAAGGGTTTTCCCTTCAACCTTCATTGAAAGTTTCTTATCATTCATAGTCTTTTTAAATGACTTTGAACTGGAATCTAAGAACTTCTGTATTAGAGTGTTGCTCACCTGCGTCTTCTTCTCTGGAACTTCAGGAAAAGCAGTTTTAAACTGAGCTTCTAATCTAGTGCTATATAGAAACAAACTTTCCTCTTTCTTCCTGGTCATCTGGTAGAATTTCTCTCGAGCTCTCTTCTTTCTGTATTCCCTCATATCATGATTCCAAGCTAAAAGTTTCGTTTTTAAAGAATTATATGAGTCTTTTCTTTCCCTCAGGGTGAGGTAAGCTTGCAAAGTTTCACCAGTTAGGTGTGATTCTAACTCCCTAGTCCAATAGTAACAATCACCCTTGATATTTTCAGAACAGTATTTCTCAAACCTCTTTAAATAAATTTTAAGATCTTCCTTATCTGGATTAAACTTATCTAGTGATGGAACCTTCCGATTATCTAATTTTTCCAACAATAATTTATAGAAAGTCTTGTCATGATGTATCTTTTTCTTCTTCTTGCTTTTATTCTTAACGTTCATAGCTACATTATAGCTACTCAGATGATGAATCTGATGTTATGGTAGATTCATTGCTCCTGCTCGAATCACCCTCGTATTTATTAGGTTTTGATTTAGTTTTATTTTTAGTTTTGATTGGGATCAGAAGGTCGCTTTTAGGAACCATACGTTCCTCATCCTTATCTAATGATAATTGTTGTAATTGCTTTTGCAAGTCTAAAAGCTTTCTTTGAGAATCTTTGGAAATGGACATATTAGGATTTTTAACAACATCCAACAGGCCCATCATGTAGTTATAACCTTTATCTATCGCCTCCTGTTCCTCCTCTTCCTTAGTTTTGGTTGATAAATCAATCAAATCATTATAAATTTCATCGCCACCACCTTCAGCCATTTTGGAGAAGCTCAGGGGAGTCAAAAAATATACCGACAATAACAATCAAAAATGTTAAACAACATCAATACACTTAAGAACAATCAATATCAACAAGGTGTCTATAACATAGTATAGAGCAAAGATAATTCCATTTATTAAGAATAATCAATATTAACAAGGTGTCTATAACATAGTATAGAGCAAAGATAATTTCATTTATTTTACAAGAAACTAAAAAGAAAAACAAAAACAAGTCATGGTACCAATTTTTATATATGTAATGGTAGCTTCAATAACTCGCTTAGGCTCGAGTCAAACTAAAGACAGACATTACACATAGGCCAATAATCGTA
>JBAGKJ011077750.1:0-11045 GCA_037179465.1 Phronima sedentaria | reverse complement strand
TGAGTTTTCAATACAATGTTTGCCAGCAGAGGAAAGGGAACGACTACTGATTTAGAAACACCATGCTTCCTTAACAAGACACCCGACTCTATGTATAGATCGTCATAGAATCGCTTGAACTGCGTCAAATGCCCTTCTCGCCATTTCTTAGGTGGTACTTCATCAAATATGTATTCTTTCAATGACGATATTGCATAGTCTCTTTCTTGAATTCTATCCATGTTATCGTTTAACATATATTCCACTGTCTCAGAGCTGCACACTTCTCGATAGTTTTCACTATTACTGGGAATAACTGTCAAGTTAAGCAAGAAATTATCAGTTGGTGTCAATGATCCAAGTTTGAGTGACTGAAAAAGTTCTTCCTCTTGTGAATTTTGATAATATAATAGGTTTTCATCAAAGTCTAAAGTGATGCTGTTCCTTGCAATGAAATTAGCCCCTAAAATACAGCACCTGGGCATGTGATTAGCCTGAACAACAGCGAAAGGAATAATTTCATCGGTACTAACATTTGCTAATTTAAGTTTTATCTTTGCAATGCCCAAGATATCCACGCTCTCTCCACCAACACCACTGATTTTTCTATTACTTATTTTTGAATCAATCTTCTCTACATTCTCACAAACCTTGTGTGCTATTTCATCTGAAATCAAACTGATTTGAGCTCCTGTATCTATCAGACAGCAAAAAGTGGTATCACTGACAGAAGCTACCAATGTGCAGGCATTACCCATAGAATGGTCGCAATTGGAAGTTTCAAATACGGATTGAATTAGCATTTGCTCTGGATCTCCAATTACTTCCTTATCCGGTTCGTCTTTAGAGTCTGCAGTATTTATTAAATAGACAAGTTTGGGATCCAGCTCATTTGGTACCATCTTCACATTAACAATGGGGTTAAAATGGATCCCGGCTAAGCATTGCAAATTTATTATCTCTGTCTCGTCATTCTGACAATCCGTCTTGTACACTATCGGGAACTTCATTCCATGATGAACCCTAATTTCTATGTTGTACAAGCAACAGCAAGCAACTAACAACTCCTCACATGGCAATGTTCCCGCATATTTCATTGCTTGTATTTCTTTAATCTTAGTCTTGTTCACATTAAGCTTCATTTTACGATAATTCTCAAGTAAATATTTTACAAGTTGTTCTCTGAGTTTGAAATGAGTCTGGGGCAGTTTAGTATTGAGAGAATCTATTTCTGTTAACACCAGCCACAGAGATTCAAACAAGGAGTCTCCTCCACCATTAACTTTTTGGAAAACTCTCAGTCCTTTCGGTATGTATTCATCTTGTTCATGTTCAATCCTCTGTTCTCTTGTTATTATCCGCGAAAGGGCATCCGCAGCTAAGTTGTCCTTTCCTGGTAGATACCTCACTTCAAAGTCGTACTCCTCTAGCTCACTGACCATTCTGGCCATCTTGGAGTTCTCTCTGGACAAGTTCTTCATGTATGTTAGTGGTTTATGGTCAGTATGGACCACAAACTGAACTCCAAACAAAAAGGGTCTAAAGGCCTTTACGCCCCAACGTATGGCTAAGAGTTCTCTCTCTGTCGGTGAGTACTTCTTTTCTGTTAAAGAGAATGCTATTGAAGCATAACCAATTGTTTTTAAGTCCTGACCCTGTCTCTGTTTTAGGCAAGCGCCTGCACCCAGTTCTGAAGCGTCTACATATAGCTGAAGTGGGTCAGCCTCTCTGCTGTAATCTGGGTAAACAAGAACTGTCTCTTCAATTAGCTTCTCTTTTATATTTTCAAAGGCTGTTTCCATATCTTCTGTCCAAATTATTTCTTTCTTCTTTGGACCGTTTGTCAGGGCTGATAGTGGCTTAGAAATTAAGGAAAAATGTTCCACAAATTTCCTCTGGAAGTTTGCCAGCCCCAAGAAGCGTCTTAGTTGGTTTATGTTCTTAGGTTTGGGGAAAGATTTTACCTTTTGCATAAATTCCTCTGATTTCCTGATCCCTTCTCTCGAAATAACATGCCCTAAGAACTGAACTTCACTCTTGAGAAACTCGCACTTGCTGACTTTAACCTTAATGCCATTCAGCAACAAGGTTGCAAGGACTCTCTCCAATATACTTAGGTGCTCTTCATAGGACTCTGTGATTATTAGGATATCATCGATGTAAATGATGACCTTTTTTGAATCAAATGTCGCAAGTATTTCCTGTAAGGTTCTCTGAAATTGTATGCCACTGTTTTTCAGGCCAAAAGAAAGACGTTTAAACTGGTACTGGTTATTATGTGTGCTGAATGCGGTGATAGGGCGGCTATTTTCATGGATAGGAATCTGGTAGTAACCTTTGGTTAAATCTATCTTGCTGAAGTGTTTGGTTTTGTGAACTGAATAAATTGCATCGGAAATATTTGGCATGGGGAATTTTTCTGGTTTTGTGACACTATTGACCCTACGATAGTCCACACATAATCTGAGTGACCCATCTGATTTCCTCACTGGCACGATTGGTGAAGAATAGGGAGACTTGCATTTTTCAATAATGTCCTCTAACTCTAATTCCTTTAGCTGTCTCTCTATTTCTATGTTTAGGGGTTCGGCAAAGCGACGAGGCTTAATCCAAATTGGTGTCTTGTCTGTCAGGACTATCTGTTGAGGTGTCACCATGGCTTTACCAATATCATGATCAGTTTTGGAAAGCACATCTTTCATTTGAAAAAGCAAATTAAGTACTTCCTCCCTCTGATCTTCACTCAAATCTGTTCCCACATCTACTTTTTCCCTCAATTTCTCCTCTGTCCAATCTTCTTCTAAGTTATCTTCCATATCTTCACTTACATCAACAATCGTGCTCACCGATCCTATCACTTCACCTTTCTTGATGGTATAATTAAAATTACCTTCCTCAGGTTTAGGTCTTAAGTATACAAACTTTTCATTTTTCTCTATATCTAGTACTCCATCTATACCTTCAATCCTTTTGTCCTTGCACTTTGTTTCAAAAAGATAATTCTTACTTGTATGGTTATCTATAGCAGTGTTCTTGGCATCTATCTCGATAGGTACTGGCACAATTTCTGAAGAAAGTTTTACGTCAGAAGCAGCATAGACTTTCACTGATTCATGAATCATAGTTTTTAGTAATTCATTTTCATCATTTAGGTATATATCCAATCTGCCACCATTGTCTAGAGGTTTCGATATCTTTCGCCTTGAAACATTGATGTTTAGTCTAGTTTTGGAACAAAACTTGTTTCCTAATATAATTGGAAACTTTATCTTCGAATCGTCTACTACTTTAAATGGAGTATCTTTAATTGGGACACCATAAAATGAGAATGGAAGCTCAACTAACCCGAGTGTCTCCGTCTTACAATTTCCTATACCGCAAATTATTCTCTTCTCTTCAACAATAGTAACATTAAGAGCATCTACAACGGATTTTTGAACCATGTTCATTGCTGCACCAGTGTCAATAAGAGCCTTGATTAGCATAGATTCAAATCCCAGCTGTACTTCCATTAAATTTTCAGGCATCAATTCCGTGTAGTTGACTTCAAACTCGGGCAACTCATCTTTGTTTTCCAATGTTTCACTCTTGTTGTTTTCGTCACTGGGAATAATTTGGTCATCTTCAACTTGAAATTCAGATGTATTCTGGCTAACTACTGACTCCAAAGTTTCATTTGCCGCTCGATGAGAATTAAAATTTCCTGTCTGAGTATCAAAATTTTTAGTTACGTTTGAATTAGTGGGGTCTTGCTTGGCTCTATGTTCACCCCTCTCTACCATAGAGCCTTCTAGTTTGACGTTCTCCTTTCATTGTGAGACCTCTGTGGATGTTTGTTACCATTCTGGTAATTAGGTCTATTATATGGAAAATCTTGTGGGGCTCGTTGTCTAGGAGGCTGTGATTCAGACCTCGGCTTCTGGCGACTCCGGCAATTTGTGCTTATGTGACCCCGTTGATTACAAATATAGCAAATCCTCTTAGATCTACACTGTGCTGCCAAGTGTCCAATCCTGTCACAATTAAAGCATCGTCTTGTTTCAACTTGGGGTGGTAAGCTGAATCTGCCTTTTCTACTTTCTCTTCCTTCTTTTATAAAATCATCATTGTTTACATTGGTATTTCTTTCTATGAATTTCTGTCTTCTGGTATCATCATTTCTGGGTTGATACTCCCAGTTCCTCCTACCATCATCATAGGTTTTTCTGCCTTTGTGCTGGAAGTTATTGCCTTTTGGCATGTCAATATTATTTCTATTACTTTCCCTTGGTCTAGAGTTAGAAAATTCTCTGTAATTCCCTCGGTAATCTTGTTCCACTCTATTCCCGTTTTTCTGCATTTCATTAACATTTATCAGAATTTGTTTAGGCTCACCACTATTCTCAGCCTCCTCCCTACAATTTCTTTCCCTCCAAACGTCTCTATGTCTAGAAAATTTTTGAATGTAGGACCATTTAGTAGATTTACCCTCCATTTTGTCAGCGAAAACATGAGAGTTAAGCTGCTTCGAATCCGTCTTTGGAATTATATTTATGAATTTATCTCTCAGTGTGGAACTATTTTGCGGATTTTTATTTGGATAGGCTTTCTTGAATGCTTTTTCCAATTTGGTGCTGAAAAGGTAGAGTGAATCGCCTTTGGAGAATTTCATCTTGGTGAACTGTTCTTTTGCTTTTCTTTTCCTAATTTCTCTCATATCTTCATACCAATTTAGCAGTTTATCTTTTACAGCTCGATATGAGTCACCTACATCCTTAACAGCTCTGTATGCTTCCAGTGTTTCTCCGCTTAAACGATCCTCCAGTTCATGAATCCAATACTTCTTACTACCTTTTATATTATGTTTACAATAGTCTTCAAATCTTTCAAAATACTCCTTTAAATGTTCCCCACTATATTCGTCATATGGATCTATTTTTGGAGCTTTTCGGTTATCTAGCTTCTCGGCAATTATTTCCATAACTGATTTGTTTGTTGAAGTGATAACCGAGGAATCAGATTCAGAGGGTTTGCTAAATCGTTTTAATCTTCTCAGCCGAGCTTTGATGTTATGAGACTGAGAATCTGAGCTATCTGAACTGTCATCTACCTCCTCGGACTTCAGCCTCTTTAAAGTTTGAGTTAATTTCTTCTGTACCTCTTCACTACTATCACTGCTATGATGGTCTGGGGGTTTTGACTTTTCCTCTTTTTCAGGTTCAAGAAAAGATCTAAGTTCGTTTTTCATCTTATTTACCATTGTTCGGGAATTTGTGGACATCTGGCCTCGATCTGCTTGTTTTAACTCACTAATAAATTTTAGGACATGTTCACATGACTTAGCAATAGCTTTTTCCTCTTCATTGGAGCTACTTTCCTTTTCTGTGTTTCTGTTTATATGTTCCTGCTCCTCTGGAACATCGCTAAGCTTGTTTTTTCCTGACATCATTGCAAAAATGGAATCCACCACGCTAAAAAATCACTGTGAAAGCCTCCGATAAGCTATGAAGACAAAAACAAAATTCTAAAATAAATTAAGCAATATTGTGACTTTCGCTCAAATAAAATGCTATACAGGTTCGGCGCGTATGGTCATGGCACCATATGTAAAAGGGGTCCGAGCAGTGAATCAATGGTTTATGCTGTCGAGTTCTAGTTTAATACCTTACCTTCGCAGCAGTGTACGTAAGTATCAGCACTGTTTACAGTGAAGTACTCTCGCCTTACCGCCACTCGCACAGAGTGCTGCACCCTAATCCAAGGATGATTGATCCCCCAACCACGGGATCTAGGTTTTCTCTGAACAGAGTGGTTGTTTCCTACCCACAGGATAACTGCCTGCAAGGCTCAAACCAACAGGCTCAACAACTATGAAAAGCACTGGGGCAGATGACCATGCAGCCAATATTAACCCGGGCCACAATGAGACTATATTATTCACCGGCTTAGGACCGACCAAATACTAGGCATGCTTCGTAAAGTGGCAGTTATGTTAGCGACATTTAGTGCCACAACAACCTAGCACCAAACAAATTATGGTAATCTATATATATGACTTATGGGGGCTATAGTTTCACTCAGCCCAAGATCATTTAGGGGTTGTGGAAACTCTCCAATATTAACCTTTGTTAGAGGTTACAACCACCTAACACCAAAGTAAAGAATATGCACACATATACCAAATAGGATTTGCAGGCTTCTCTCTAAGTAGGAGAGCACAAAGAAAATAATAAGAATATACAGCGAGCAGGCAGTTCGGTACCAATGAAACACCACCACTCAAGATAGATGCGGTATACTAATAGCAATAGGTACTCAACTCAATCAATATTGTAAATAGCACCACCGGAAGGGTCTTGCGATTCAGGGTAAAACCAGTTTAGTCCCCAAATGCTTTAGATTAGCAGTTCCTAATCACGCATGACACCACAACACAACCCACTCAACAATCATACACCTAGCGAATCTCAAACCCGGAAAGATGAGACACTAAGGAGAATATAAAGAGGTTCGCAATATATAACCCCTATATATGAAAAACTATCACAAGAAATATTTATAAAGGATGCTATCCTACCTCACTAAATCCCTAATACTAAAGCTATATCCTAATATACATATATATATACTATATACATATCCTAATCTAATTAATAAACATATTACTATATGCACCACCAGCTAGACGAAATATGCAATCCAAAGCCAGCTAAGGTACGTATATTTATGGGGCTTATGTTTGAGGTAGTATGGTTATAATGAAAATGGGTGAGTGTGACTATTAATCTTTAATAATGGGCAAGGCAGAGCTACGTTTCCTGTAGCTTTCAGAAGTAAACTCTCTTCCTAGGAGGCTTCCTGTAAAGGAAAACACCACTTTGAATAAATAGGCCCAAGTTGTAAGTTTGGACCAAAAGCCCTGCCAGCATTAATTTTATACCATTGAAATCAATTAATTAAGATAGCCTCTTGATGTTTAAAGGATTACATGATCCTGCCAATCAAGTTGCATCATTGCGTCACATAATCATATATAACAAAGAATATAAGCAGGTATTTGCATAAACACTCACCACAGCGATACAGAAGATCCCAATAATTCTCAGCGCAGTTTCCTTAAAGATTCTCAGGACATCTATCAGCAATCAAACTTCTCGTAGTTATATCAAACCATGAATAAAGTAAATTACGTTAACTGACTAAAACTCAGTCTGCACGAGGGGAAATGTCACATTAATCAAAGCAAACAAACTACTACATATCCCCCCGCCAAGTGCAGACCAAGGGATGCACTGATAAAAATCCCGAGTAAGCTGATGTGACGACCTAATAAAAAGTTTAGCTTTCCTAAACACAAAATATAATTTACTTCTTTTCACGTATCTATCATAAAGTTGACCTAAAAGATGATATGACACATAATTCTTCTTTTTCCCAGCATAGGTTTAGCACTCAATGATTGACGTCCATACAACATAGAATCAGTACTTCCACAAAATGATAAAAATTCTTACCTTGTACATGCTTCTTTCATGATCCACTCACAAGCACGTCGACAATCCAAATTCAAAGTCCCAGTAGTTTATCCATACATCGATGCGTCTGGACACCTCACGCCGGTGTAGTTGATCATCAAATTCCTGAAATTTCTCATAACTGCTCTGCTCATACCTCCTTTCACCTGTAGCTAGCTGCCTTACCCTATAATGTTTCTGGAATGTAGTAATGATGTGCACAACTCTTACTTATTATCATATTGAAGAATAACTGTGTCAAAGTGACAATGCAGCATTAAATTCGCACTTCAATGGCTATAACCTCTTTATGGTTTGATTTTCCTTATAAGTGCTCTTCTCTCAGAATGGTATATATGAATTTATCTCGATTATAACTAGCTATATTAACATCTTAAATTTGGTGGTGCATACTACCCTACCGAATAATAACCTAACGCACATATGTCACATCAGCTTAAATAGCAAAGTAGGCAGCATCACAAGACAAATTAGACAAAAAAAAATTCTCCAGATTGTCTCATTTCTTTTCCCTTAATTCCCACATACATTCACAGACACTCAATCAACTCAGTTTCACGTTTTCCTAGTTATATTATTACTATGAATCTAATCCTTATTAATTTATAATTAGCTCTGTAATAATATGGGACATGGTATATCACCACTCTCCTACCTTATAATCACTAAGAATGCAATACGGTGTAAAAATTCGTATATATATAAAGATTGCAATTTTAATCCAGGTATCTGACCATCTATAAAGTTACCCCCTGTTCACAGCCAATAAGACATGATACTGACTCTTTTAAAATATAGTCTTATATAATACCTGACCATCTGTCAAGTAGACCCTGTTCACCGCCGACAAGATACACAATTGTGAATGGCTGAATGATCACAATTTAGTTTTTATTGGCTGGTCATAAGCACCCGTGTTCGCGGCTATGAACCTAAACTAATTTCTCACCGCATTACCTCATGAGTTAAAAAATCTGGGAAAATAAAACAATCAAAACTTCAAACATATATTTTATCTATATTATACAAACTTACTTAACAATTTCGCAGTGAAAATACAAAATCAAGATTAGTTAACACAAAACTTTCAAATCTTATTAGTAAATTAACCACAACATACCACATATAAAGTCTTTAATAAATATATACACTGCAATTCATACAGAGCAACAAAAATATTTCTAAAAAAAACCTCTGTGCTTATATCTTCTTTTGGTACTCCAAAGTCTTAGGCTGTACATTTGGAAGCTCTATTGGTTTCCCTCTCGATCTAGTTGTCATTATCGGTGTTCTATCAAACTCGACTCTCTTCTCCGAACTTGATGTGCACCTAACTGTTGAATTTTCAGGATCAGACATACTTCTGTTATGAAGTTCTATGGTTCTCCTTTCACCACCTCTAAAGTCACTGAGGCTTTGTCTTCGAAGGTTCCCTGTGAAGTCTGCCGCCAGACTTGAACGTTTTGACAAAGCCCTGAGAAAATTTATTTTGGCAGACCCAACGTTTCTGATGGGATCATCTGTTCCAAAACCTTCAAATGTCTCCTCATAGGTGTGGGAATTCCAGTTTCCACTGTGAAAAGAAGGTGACTTGGGTTGTTCATTTGTATTTGATATTTCTCTGTTTATAAAGTTTTCCGTTTTGTCTTTACTAGTATCTTCTTCCATTTCTTCATGTACATCTCCTGGCTTTCCTATTTCTTGTCTTTCGTCTTCAATTAGACTTGCCACTGTAGATTTATCCCTTGACTTGTGTCTTTCAGGTATTGTGTCATGCGAGGTAACTTGTTTTCCTGTGGCTTTATCTTCTGGTGATACAATAAAATTTAATTTACTCAGCTGGCTGATTATGAGTGACAAGTCCTGAATATTAAGACTTGCGCCGACCTCATTTAATGGTGTGGAAGTTGCAGCATGGTTTTCAGCCAGCCGAGGAACTGGTTCAGAGCATGGTAATTTGCTCAGAGGTGTTAAGATAGACGAACTCTCTTCACTGGTACTAGTTATTCGCATCTGATTGTCTATTATTCTATAACACTCCTCTTTTCCTCTAGATTTCTTCTCTTCACTATTGATTTCTGTAACTAAATGGTTCTCTTTATTGTCTGGGGTCTGTCGTTCTAGGCTATTCTTCTTGTTAGCACTAGTTTGAAGGGAATGCATACTATTTGCCAAATTATTCGCATTCTCTGTACGGTGGTCTATATCCGCAACATTATTTACTTTCTCATTAAGTATATCACTACTCAGACTCGGATTGTTTGTCTTCATTTTTGATACTCTACTTCCTCCATCTCTAGGTTTAGTTTTCATGTTCAAAGGTGAGGTCAAAACTCTACTCGTTTGTGTCTTATTAAAATTCGATTTTGCTGATATGTGTGCCATGGGGTTGCTCAACTTTATTGTATCTGAAGTCTCATCTTCAGAAGATGCCTCAAATCCCAAAAATGGGGAACCATCCGAGGAATCATCGGAGGTCTCTTCCAGGGTAGCATCTCTCTCTGCATGTACCTCTTCAAAACGTATGAAGTCTTTCAAGTAATTTGGGACTTCCCTAAACTCCTTCAATTGCTCATAATGAGCTTTAACAACAGGTCGAGTATTCGAATTCATATACTTCATTTCATACGCAACTCCATTGGTTCTCACTTTAGTTATTATAAAAGGTCCTTCAAAACGCGGTTTAAGTTTGTCAGTTACTTGGTTTCCGATCTTGTTAATTTTCTTAATGACTTTCTGTCCAACATCATAAGGTGCAAATGCTGGGTTACCCGCTCTCCAGGACTTAACAATGCTTTTATCAATTGGCAAGTTTTTCTTTGTATTATGTGCCATTCTCAATATTACGTCGGAAGGGCTCTGTTTTGTCTGGGTATGGATAGTATTATTATAAATAATCATTGCCTTCCATAATTCCAAATCCCAGTTTGCTTGGTTCTCTTCTACGACAGACTTCAGTAGCTGTATTATAGTTCGGTTCATTCGTTCGACTCCTCCGTTTGAGGAGGGTTTATACGGAGTTGAGTATATATGATCTATTGAAAATTGATCCAAAAGTGAATTGAAGGCATCAGAATGAAATTCAGGACCGTTATCTGTAAGAATTCGAGAAGGTAGTCTTGTTAAATTTGGGAGTACATTGTTCTTCACCGCATTACAAACTGCCAATGCAGTCTTATTCTTCAAGGGTACAGCGACGCTCCATTTTGAGTAATTATCCACGGCAACTAAAACGCACATGTTACCTCTTGACGTGCGGGGTAGGTTCATTAGATCCATTGCTAATAGGTCATAGGGTTGATCTGTTTGCAGACGAAGTACTGGAGGTTTAGTCGTTATGCGGTGCGTTTTGTAAAATTGGCAATGAGTACATGTTGTACAAACATCTCTGCAGACACGCTCCAATGCAGGATGCCAGAAATGATCTAGAATCGTTGACTGCAATTTAAACACGCCTATGTGGCCTAAAACTGTATGAGTTTTCAATACAATGTTTGCCAGCAGAGGAAAGGGAACGACTACTGATTTAGAAACACCATGCTTCCTTAACAA
>JBAGKJ011066639.1:0-11058 GCA_037179465.1 Phronima sedentaria | reverse complement strand
ATTCAAACGAAGCTATTCCAATAATCACCCAGCAATCTGAAGAATTTTCCAAAAACATAAAAATATCCTACTATGTAGGTTTCTTATACACCTATATGTATGTATAGTAATCATGAACAATAAATTCAAATTCATTATAGATATAAGTGCCCTGTACGTAACCTAAATATATTGTATTTACAACCATGTATAATCCTACAATGTTAATAGTTTAAATTCTACACTATCAAACTTTAGACTCTGAGGTAAAGGAAATTTACTAATCTGCATCAGTGTTATTTAAAGAGACATTGAACTATTGTAAAAAAAATCAAGCTTCAGAAATAATAAAAATTAAGAAAAAAAAATATACGGATTTATAAATGACCAGCTTAAAAAAACCCAATCTATATAAAGTTTTAAATTCTAAACAAAAAATCAGTTAGGTGAGGAAGGGTGGGGGGGGGTTATGAAATTTAAGATATAAAAGACTTTACAAAAGTCCATCCTTGACCAGCTTTGCTCGATTTTTGTTGCAAGAAATTGCAGCCGATCTACTGGGGCGGGAAATAGTAGCCTTTGTCTCGTTAAGAGATTTGTCAGATGGAACGAGATCAACTTTAGATTGGTCACCACACTTTAAAAGCAAAACTAAACTTTTGCAATGACGCCGGACTATTTCTTTGTTAGTTTTTAAAATTTTAGCTTCTGTAACCTCACCCAAAGAGTTTTTGGTTATTTCCAAAATACGACCCATAGGAAAATTAAAAGTTTTAGTGTTTGGTTCTTGTATTAGAACCAAGTCCCCAACTTCTGGATGGTCATGTTTAGTAGGGACGTATCTATTAGGGGTATTGGTTGCTTGACTTACCAAGTCAGCTGCAAATTCTTTATTATATATATCTATTAACATTAGTCTGTTCCTATTTAGAGTTTCTAAACTACTCTTAATGTGTGACAATGAATCCCTTTCAGGGGTCCAATCTGGATCCACATCCACGTCATTTGCTGGCAGTATATTAAGAGTGACAACATCATGACCTCTAATTAGAACCTCAGGCGTTATAGGTGCTGGTGGTTCTTCGCTTATGCATGAATGTCGAAGACTTGACCTGAAAGCCACCGGCCTTTTATTTAGCATACACACAGCCTGCTGCAGACTATACTGAAAATCAAATACGCCTAAGATTTTCTTACCTATACATCCATGAATCATGCGTTTGGCTAACTTTACGCAAGATTCCACTAAGCCTCCTAATTCATGGTTACCCTTGGCATATTGTTCAAATTTTACATGCTTCATAGAGTTTTCATTCAAATATTTCGACGTAACTGGGTCATTTAGCATCGTAGAAATACAATTCCCACCTGCTATTAATTGTGATCCCATATCTGAGAGCACAAGCTCGCCTAGCCCAAATTCATACACATGACATTGGAACGCCTTCAAAAATTCTGTAACAGTCAGGTCTAGGCACAACTTTAAATTTATGGCCCGGCTCCATAGACAGGTTATACAAAGTACCCATACCTTCTTAACCTCATTACCATATTTAACTTTGAAGGGACCAAAATGGTCAATGAAAATATACCTGAACACTATGTTGGGTGGTTTCACTCGCCACTCCCGGTAGGAGTTTTGGGAGAGCTTTATTGGTCTAGCGTTCTGTTTTCTACAGTGTAAACATTTATTCAGCACTTTTTTCACTGTCGAAAAATGGCAGGGAACATAGAAGTCTCGCCGCAACTCGTTCAACGTCGAATAACAGCCAACGTGACCCTTCTTTTGGTGAATGTGGTCTATAATTAAATGAGTTAGCGTGCTATTCTTCGCCAACAGAATCGGGTTACGATAACGCCCATGTTCCGCCCATCTTTCGAACTTACTTACTACTCTTAGTAAACCATGTTCGTCTGTAAAGATATTAAGCCTAGTCACACTGTCAGGAATAGACTTTTTTGCAATTTTAGTGGGATTTTTGAGATAGTCAAAAATTTCCGCAAAATTATTTTGCTGGTCTATGGCTATAATAATTCTCCAAGTTTGGTCTGTTATATCCTTCTCAGAGGAAGGGTCAAAGTTTTGCCCCTTGCGAACATGAACTTTAAGTTTCAACATATCTATAAATTTTAATACAATTTTACAGGTGCCAACAAGTTTAGAAAGTGAAGAGAACCTATTTATGTCAATTAGTTCACAGCATGTCGTGCTGACACTGCCGGCAGTCACCTCAGCTGGGTGACCAGAGGCTGGCAATGTAAAGCTATAGCACGCCGAAGTCTCTGTATCTCCAGTGCTCACTACAGGGCCAGATATAAAATTAGATTTACACAATTGCTTGTAGCTTAGGCACCTGGTGATACAGTCAGCTGGGTTCTCTTTACCGGGGATGTAACAAAATTCAATTGAATTTTTTTCACACAAAGTTGAAATTTTGGTTAACCTGTTTTTAACAAAGGGAGAGAGATTCTGAAGTTTGTCATAACGGTAATTGCAAGCCACCAACCAGTTTAGAGATATCATACTATCAGTGAAAAGTTTCAAAGTTTCAATTTTAATAGGGACTAGATTTTTTGCGCCAGATAGTTCCTCAAAAAAATCGGTAAGTAGCTCTACTCCTAATGAAATAGCGTGAAACTCCAAACATGGGATAGTTTTGGTTTCCAATTGTTTATTCACAATTCGGTTTTTGGCACATAGAAAGGATAAAGTATCAGTGGCGCAGTTCTGTAAGTACAAGACTGCACCATACATAGACTTGCTAGCATCAGTATATGCCAGCAGATTATAGGAGTCATTACGACTACCTACACACCGTGGTATTTCTATGGTCGACGAAGCGTTAGCCTGTGAGCAAATGTTGCCCCAAACTCTCAACTTCTCGCCACTGAGCTTGTCATCCCAGCCCAGTTCCTTATCACATTGTAAAGTGTGCATGAAGAGACGTGCTCTATTAATAATAGGGCCGTTAAATTGAAATAGGTCAAAATTAGACGCGATTGAGGAAAGAATTTCGCGTTTGGTCGTAGCTTTTGCATCAAGTACTATAGGACGAGTGGAAATTGTGTCCAACGACCGATCCCAGCGCAAACCTAATAATTTAGTCACACTAGGAGATTCGTTCAAACTAAAATTCATTTTTTCCTGCAAATGGATTGAATTTGTGCTATACTGCTGCAGGTAAAAGCCGTAAGGGTTAAAAATTGTATTTAAATTTTCATATGAATCAATTAAAAAATTTTCATCGTCTGTACTTACTGCACCATTATCTACGTAAGCTAAAGAATAAATTAGAGTTTTAAGATACTTTAGTTCTGGAACATCTGTTTGAGCATCCTCTATGAGTATTTTGTGCAAAGCTAACATTAATAATGTGGGGCTTGATCGCAACCCGAAAGGCAGCCTTACACAAGAATAGGCTTCCACCGTAGAGTCGCCCTCCAAAATGTTACGAAACCACAAAAACAGCAGCTTTTCACTATCAGTTGGATACAATTTAATGTTTAGGAACGCCTTAATAATATCAAAACATAACAAAAACTTTCCAAATCTAAGGTCACATAAAGCCGTAGACACTTTCTTATTCATACATGGGCCGCTTAATAAAGCCTGGTTGTGGCTTAGAGCCTCAGATTTAGAACGCTTATCAGCTATGTTCGATAAGTAAACCACTCTGCACTTGGTGGTTTCATTCTCCATTTTATACACTCCCATGTGTGGCATAAAGCTAGCATTAGGATGCTCTCTCAAGTAGGTTGAAAGGTCGCCAACCCGCTCTATGATACTACTCGCTGCTTGTTCTTTAATTACTTGGTCATACATAGCTAATTTTTCGGGACATTTACGTAACTTTGATAAATTTGAAAATAGAATAGCTTTAGATACAGCGAAATTATCACAAAGCCGGTCGGCCGCCCCCTCCCTCCACATGAGAGGCATCACTAATCTACCGTCCTCGTCTCGAGAGGTATTTTCCACCACATATTGCACCACCTTTTTGTCCAAATCTACAACTTCATCATCGCAATTAGCGTCGTATGACATAACATCCTCACATTGAGACTTTAAAGCAGACTCTAGAGCTTTGTCTAGTAAGTCTTGACAAACCTCCCCCTTCGCATCAATAATACTGTATGAAGTCTCTGCGACAGCTGGTTTAATACCTGTATGCTCAGATAAGTCACTTGCAAAACAAGCGACAGTGTTAAATAGAAAATTACTACCATGTTCAGGGCATGGCTGCAAAAATCTTAAGTTATTACGCAGGCGGTCAATTCCACCCATAAGCATAACCCCATACGGACTCTCGATATAAACTGAAGGGGGAGCTTCACCGAATACCACATCTTTTTGCGGTATTATATGAGCTTCATTGTCTCCAATTATTAAGTCTATGTCTTCTATTTTATCTTCACTATTAATTAAGAAATCGTCGGCTAACTTGTAGCCTCGTTCCCTGAAAGTGTTAACTATTTCGGATAGATGGGGCAAATTTAATTTAGTCTTAATTTCAGGGACACATATAAGAGAAATTGGCGGCTCATTAGTATCTACATACATTTCAACAATATTAGTATTTAACTTATTTGTGGAGTTAAAACCGTTAATATTTAGTTGCACATTTTCCCGTTTAATTTTTAGATTTAGACTTTTTGCCAATGAATCAGTTATGAAACTGGCTTGACAGCCACTGTCCCTCAAAGCTCTTATTTTTCGGTCATCTATGCAACAAGAAAAAGTGGGCATGATAGTATCGCACCCTGGGTTTAACGTAGATTCTGCTATCCACAAACAGCCTGTATTTACCGCAGGGTCAAATTTTTTAGTAGGTTTAGATTTAGGTTTATACTCATTTTTCGAATTATTAGAAAGTTTGAAAGTTTCCTTCGGTTTTATAGGCTTTTCGACACTGTCCGGGCATAAAAATGTGAAATGGTATTTAGCACAAGATAAACAGGGTCTCTTGAAACGAAATTTACAAGCTTTAGTCTGATGAGTTGTGTTTCCACACTTTACACAGCCTTCAATGGATGAAAGCTTTTCCAGCTTGTCCTTTGTGCTTGGAAACACGTCACAATTATACGTAGAGTGACTAGTGACCTTATTATCACCAGAGGAGCACAGACTACAATAATAGTTATTTTGTTGGGTATTCTTAAATTTGTTCAAGGACACTGCTAAATTAGAAACTTCCGCTATAGTTTTAGGCCCCTGTCTACTTTGGTCTTTCTTATGCATTTCCAGGAACCTTTCCATAGCTCTAAACATGTGGTCATTAATTTGTGCAAGCTCTGGTTTATTACTATTTGAGATGGTTATGAACTGGTTTTGAAGGTTTTCGGGCATGCTAGACCAGATAAAATACTCTAAGACATTTTCACTAGTTATATTTAAATTATTGAAAGATTCCTGGATTTGTCGAATTTTACCTATATACTCATAAGGGAGCTTTACATTAAATTTTAAATCGCACAACCTCTTAATATTTTCATATTTCTGAGTAACTACCGATGCAAAGGCTCTAGTTAAGAGATCTTTCGCACTCGTATAACTCTGACTGGCAACCTCTAGAGATTTAACTAATGTAAGGGGTTCACCAGAGAGTTGGCCTTGCAGATAAATTAGCTTTTCATAGTCGCTCAATCCATACTTTTGCACAATATTTTCAAAGTTAACGAAAAATTTGTTCAGATCCTCACCATCTTTGTGTCCATAGGATGGCATAGGAATTTGTGGTAATTTTAATTTATGGGGAGATGAATCTGAGGAGATATTTTGAAAATTTTGAGCGGGAACATTTAAAACTGAAAGTGAATTTTTCAACATGGATAAAGTAGTTAACAGTTTATTATTATATTCAACAGCAGAATCATATTCATTTTGAATTTCCTCCTCAGTTTTGTTATTAGCAATCATTAATGACAAAATATCTTTGTCATCATTTTCAATAGTTTCTTGGACATTAGTTAATCTAAAGATATAAGCTTCCAATTGGTTTTTATCAAAATTAGAAATATTTGTTAAACAAATATTATGGCTCTTAGTTATATCAGATCTTTTATATTGTCGTGTTTTCACACGCAATTCCAAAGTTTTTAAACCTTCCATTTAGAAAAAAATTAAGTGTCAGACAAATTCTTAATACACCGGTGTGACCGGCAATGCCAAACGTTCCAAAGTCGCGATACAAGATTAAATGCATACCAGGCCAGCTTAAGTTCCTGCTCACACAGCAGGTACAGCCTGCGGATAAAGTTATCCAGCAGGTAAATACCTAAATTAAATGAAAATTATAAATTGGCAGGGAGGAATCTATACAAACTCAAATACCAGGCCAGCTTACGGTCGGTACACACAGTTTCCCTAGCAAGACAGACAGCCTGCGGATAAAGTTATCATGCAGGCAGATGCCTAATCTTAGAAACCTATGTACGTGACAGAAAATAAATCACCCAGCCAAGCCCAAATTTTCTCAAAAAATTCCACCCGAACCCAGATATTCCTAGCCCAAAGGTACCCTAGGTGCTGCGCATCTCCACACTGCTATAGGTCCCTGTTCGGGCGCCAACTGGAAAAACCTGATGTAGTTTATACCTATCCCCGGGGACCCTGTATTGTAGAGTTGTATGAATGACTGACAGATTTATTTGTGATGATCATTGTATTTGTAACTTTACTGCCTCTTGTGCCTGTTTTGGGGTAAGATTGCTCATGGAGGGAAACTTTACCCCTAAAACCGGGTATCTATCCATGTATATATACGGTGCTCAAGAGGCGGTTGGCACTTCTTCTGTATAGCTAATCTTGTGTTCTCCTCGTGCATCATGGCTGCGTAAAATCTTTGCCGCTGGGCCGGCATGCATCAAGCAATTCTTCAGTCGTGAAATAAAGGATTAAAATGAGGATGGCCTGGTTTGAAGGTTCACTAAAAATAATGAAAGTATAAGATGTTCTGGTTTGAAGGTATTCCTAAATAATGTGCTGCGTATCAAGAAACTAACTTGCACCAGGTGAGCTGTCTTATTCTTTAACATGTATATTGGGGCGGTTTGGCTGCAGGTACTGTGTTGTCATGGATAGTTTCTTGCTGTTGTTCCTGCATTATTACCATGCTTTTCCCTGGGGTTTCCTATCTTTGATTGTGCACTGAATTGAACTTTAAGTGGTTTAATTTTTGGCATACATTCATTTATTTTATCAAAATATCTATAATTAACATTAACAAGATTCATAGGTTGCTCAAATCTCAATTAAGAGTTTATTTCGTTGATCTGCTAATCACTGTGTTTTGGGAAGTCTAAATTTATATAAATTTGCAGTACAATGAACTGAATCATTATCATATATTCCAGCCTGGCATACGTTCAATGAGCGAAGAGAAAGTCTATTGGGTAACACTGTAAATGAGCACTGGTACTATACGGATGTAAATCTGTAGTCTTTAACGTGTAGAATGAGCACTGTAGGCTGGCGTACGATTTCCATGTGGCTGGGATAATTCAGAAATAATTTTTACCTATTCAAACTTATATTAAAGCTTTATATTCTAATTAATTGGTTCTTGGGTTCTATATTTGGGCATCGCCTCTGGCGAAGCTGTATCGAGCATTGAGTCCTTTAGTTCCATCTTATTAAATTAAATTGCACGCAATCTTTAATTAATATGATTGCTATTTTATCATTATACTCCACCCTCTACGGTCGGATGGAGAGCGTGTGAGCGCGGTTGCTAAGCAACGCGACTATATATTAGTCTATATGTATACGCTGTTGCGGTGCTCATGAGTACTGTAAAATTTCTTCTGCCAATAAAAGGCATAGTGTAAAATTTTGTGTTATCTAAAATGAAGCTGCATTAAGTCGGCAAGTTTACGTTTGTTCGGCCTAGTTTCTTAACTTTTTACCACTATTTCGAAAGTTTAGGCCGAGCTAATTTCTTCTGAGGGACTAAGATTTATATTTTGTATGTACCAGAGTGTTGTTTACGGTGTCCCAAATTATCCAAATTAAAGTAACTTTAATGTCAGGCTAGGTTTATTTTATGTTTTATGAACTTATTCACAGTAATTTATGTCTTATTAATAAATAACTTCAACACTCAGGGATCAGCTTGGACTGGCTTTAAAATCGAGTTTGGCTGAACATTGATGGAAGAGTAGAAGGGGCTACATGGAGTGAGGTTCTTTTAATAAACTAATTGAGGTGCTTTATTTTGTATCCCACACTGCTCGCCTAATTTGTTTGTTAGGTTAGATTTCGATATTATTTTTCCAGTCAAGTATATAAAGACGATTGATGTAGGAAATTGAAATATATACCTTTAAGGTACCGTCAATGACAATGTTTTGTGTTCCTGTAACCACCACCTCCCCGCCAACACTTGGTTTTTGCACAAAACGTTAAAGTCGGTACCATTTTCAACAGATTATGGACTGCACAATTTGCGACTCCAGCGTGTAACCCGTGCCACAAGCACTCGGCGGCTGCAGATTTTTGGACCCGGAAACGCTGGGCCTCTTCGAACTGCGAACTCTGCATTGGATTCGTGGCGGCAGCGTTCGCCTGGGATACGAAGGAGGTCCTCTCCAAGTTGAGTGCCTTCTCATCTTACCTCGTCCAACGGACCCACACTGGCACTTGTTACCTATTAGCACTACTTTTAGGTTGAAATTTATTTTAATTCCTTCTGAACATGAATTTCAAGTCACTTAGTTTTGGTTTCGCAGAACACTTTCAGTTCCTTAAGAACATTTAGCGTCTGAAGTTAGTTCTGGTGGGACTAATTGTCTTCCGTTGCTCCTTCAAGGCACATTTGTTTGCTACCAAGGGTTTAGGAGGTGTAGTGCTACCGTTGGACTTCAGGCCCAGGGCCTCAGGATGAGGCCTTGGGGTGACGATCCCGGTAGGCACCCGGTGACGATCAACGCTTGCTTACTTCAGCACTGCGAGCCTCCACGCCGAGCGGTGTTTGGTGTATTCGGGCTATGTTTTACACTTGTCTTTCATGAGCATCTGCGACTGAGGTTATTTTTTAGCGCTGTGGCGGCTACCTTGTGCAAAACTAATGTTCTGTCCTACCGCTCTACCTATGCGCTGGGCTCTGTCGGCGAATTCCGCTAGATTGCGGGGAGAATTGGATAAGGTTGGCGATTATTTATTTGACTGGTCCCGCTTCAACTGCCCGAAAACCCAACTGTTCAACCGTGGATCGACCACAGCGCAGACCGACCTGCACTCGGCAGCTCCTACGTGTTCTACCAAGCAACAACAGGCCACATCTTCCACCAGTCCGCCATTGCACAAGGCCAATATTTCCCCTTTGAGCCAGGCCCCTGTTCACCCTCCCGTGGAGGAGAATCCTATTCTGTTCCAGTCTATGTCTAGGCATGGGCGCAGATTGGGGCTGGACGGATTGGACACTTCCCCCCCCACTTTTAAATGGACTGATCTACCCCACCTTCACAGAGAAAAATTAAGGTTTAATGTTAATTTTTGTAGGGTCTGTCCTAGTAAGTGAAATTAGATACTCCACCCGACAAAGAAGTGTGCAAAACTGTATTCTCCAAAATACTTATCGCAGCGCGATCAAATTTTATCCAGTGATAAATTGAGCCAGGACTTTCAATTTGTCGCAAAGAACAGCTCAAAGCATGCCTTTGTTTTCAAGTCATTCGCCGTTAAAGATTTGCCAAAAAGTGTGCAAAACCCAAGACTGAAAATACTCATCAAAATTCGCTGAAACTTTCTACAGTATCTATCCAGACCAGTAGCTTCATTTCAAAACTAGTCTCAAATTCTTCAAAACTAGTCTCGAGTGACTTCTGGATCTTCAAAACATCCAGAAAATTGTTTTTACTATACTCTCACTTGACATATGCTCTTACCACCGTAGTTCTTGAAGCTGGGCTAAGCGAATTTAATCGT
Source organism: Phronima sedentaria (assembly GCA_037179465.1). Classification (NCBI taxonomy): domain Eukaryota; kingdom Metazoa; phylum Arthropoda; class Malacostraca; order Amphipoda; family Phronimidae; genus Phronima; species Phronima sedentaria. Next base: position 1,154 of record JBAGKJ011066639.1, on the reverse strand, counting down.
TCAGAAACGAGCGAGGGAAGAGAGCCATGCGCACATCATGCACTCACCTTACACATGAACCCACCGCCATAGTTCCTGAGCATGGGCTAAGCGAATTTAGTCGTTCAGTACCAAGCAAGCGAGAAGCATACCATACACTTACCTGACATATGCACCCACCACTGTATTTCAGGTACACAGACTATATAAATTGAATAGTTCAAAACCGAGCATGTGAAGCGACCGAAGCGAGAGTCGCATACCATGAACTTACCTGAGGTAGCTATGCTCCCAATACCCCAGTTCTTGAGCATAGACTAAACAAATTTAAACGTTCAGAGCCGATCGACTGTAAATAACAAAGTACATACCATGCTCTCACCTGACATGTACCTACACATTATTAGTAGAAAATGGATTATTTTTAATTCTTTCCAAATATAAAAATAAAAACATGGTATTTTCTTCATTTGCAAGGAAGGGAATGTAGGTTCCAATTTCAGTATCTAGGAAATTGCCGCAATCTAAGTTTATAGATGCCTCTGGTAGAGGTTGAAACCATGTGTAGGTAGAATTATTTTTAACAGGTATAATTCGGCACAAGTACCCAAATAATCATATAAAGTAATCTAACCAGATGAATTATCAGTCATCTCATCAGACACTCTTCCATTGTTTACCTTGTTCAGTATTGTGCATTGTCACGTTTTTTTAAATATTTAATTAAAATACATTTTTTTCTACAATATATTGACATTAACTCATCAGGAATCGTTCACAACAAATTTTACCATTTACGTTGACAACAAATACATTTGTTGTTGCCTTACGTTGACAACAAATGTTGACAACTTGAAGCATGTGTAAGTTGCTGTAGAGGGCAACAGGCCGATCATTTATGGGTTAATGGGTAGCTACTGATCCTACTGCTGTTTTTAAGGGAACTAGCCCACCGGGGGTTGGGGGCGGCATCGCTGCCCCCCTTGGACGGGCTTCGCCTGTCCTACAGTGGGAGTGCTGCTCCCCCACATTTGGGGAGGCTTCGCCGCCCCCCTTGGACGGGCTTCGCTTGTCCTACAGTGGGGGGGCTGCGCCCCCCACAACTGGGGAGGCTTCGCCACCCCCCTTGGACGGGCTTCGCGCGTCTCACGGTGGGGGGCTTCGCCCCCACATTG
>JBAGKJ011055529.1:0-11069 GCA_037179465.1 Phronima sedentaria | reverse complement strand
AAGCCGGGTAGGAGTGCTGAGGGTAGGGGGGCGCCCCTTTTAATGATATTATCATCTTTTATAGCCCATTAAATAACGAGGGAGGGGCGATGGCTTTGTATGATCTATAATATTTTGAAGTCAATTGCTTCAAGAGGGGCGAGCTTTTTCCAGCCGAAGGCTTTTTAAATGGGATATAAATCCTTTTTCCAAATAGTATATAATGCATAAAAAATAAATAAAAGAAATCCTTAGAGCGGTTTATAGGTTCTAACTTCGAAACAGCTACGACCATTAGAAATGCCTTCAATTTCATCGGAACTGAACCCATAGTCCTCATAAACTAATAAAAATTTCACATGGTGAAATTATTCGGTGTTCTTCAAAACCAACCCTAGTGCTTAGAAGTTTTATCAATCTTGTTCAGGAGCTCCTTAACGTAGGAAAAAATTTCAGATCAATTCGTCACCGGGAAAGGGGGAAAAAATACTTAAAAAATGGGCCAAAGTGGTAGGATAAAACGGTACTCCACGGTAGGATAAAAAGCACTTCTTGGCAATCGAAGTTTTTTTTCTCAGTTTTTTCGGGGCAGCGACCGCTATCGTGGTCATGTGATACTAAATTACATTCAGGAATAATTATTAAATAAGTTTGTTTGCTTTAATATTCTATGTTTGGAAGAACCATATCAATATATGCAGACAGTGGGGAAATTGTCAACATCAGTGATATTTTCAAAATGTTTCAAAAATACTGCATAAAATATTTAAATGAATGAATGAGCAAAATATTAGGCCAAATATAAAAGCAAAAATTCTCACCTCTATGACGTTTCCCAATAAAAAGTGCCAGTAACTTTTAAGAGCTTTTGTGAAGTATTCAAAACGAAAATACATGCAACATTTCTTCTATTTCATAAAAACTGAGGATAACTTGATCACGAAGTAAATGTGAAAATATTCCAAAATAGTTCTTTATTCCATTGAGGCAGCAGTATGACGCAATTTTTCTTTAAATTTAGACTTGACATAGTGCTTAAAATCTTCACGATGTTATGGAACCAGATAAATCTTGAATAAATATAAAAGGTATGTTTATCATAATGAAGCATCAGATCAACGACACTTCATGTTTTGTGATGAGGAGCAATCAAAAGTAGAAGGGAATAGGGGAAGGTTAATGTAAACCTAGCCCAAAGTGCATCCAGAGTTGATGTGCATCAGAAGCAAATACCATATCAGAGTCTAAACTCATTTTAACAAAGAAGTTAAGTATATACAACTATTTACAAGAGATCGTTGTCAATAATTAACAACACAAAAAAATCATAATTATACCTTCTTATAAAATAGCAAATAGGGGGATTCCTTCCTATTTGCATCATATCCATTAGTTGGCCATTTAACATCATTATATACATTCACGTCATTAATACAAATCCATTTTGTTCGTTTCACATAAGAAACGTAATGTGCAGAAGGTTTCTCTCTGTCATCGTCCTCTCCCTGAGTGTGGAGGTCTCCACGATGACTCAACATACAGTTAAAATTATAAATTTTATCTAGGATATTGATGCGTTTTTTAGGGATCTCCTTAACTTTCGTTTCCAGCTTCATATCACCTTCTCTATTGGGAATAACCATAAGTACTAGGTATTTGCTTGTTGAGATAATCTGAGTGTTAGACTTAAGAGGAAATTGACACACAGAGCAGGTGGCATCTAACACCTGATCTTCAATACTTCGTTTCAGAAGTTCTTGAACAATAAGATTATTGCCTTGAACAGGACACACTGGATGATGATACTTCAATGAATCTGATCTAGGTGTTTCATGAGAACAGGAGTCATTCGTGCATCTATTCCACTCTTGTATTTTGATACAAAAATCATTAGCCAGAGAGTCATACGGACTGAGACTTAGAATTTGATCCAGGAATTCAGCAGGGCATTGAATTACGTTTTCTTGAAAACCAAAACCAATTTCGCGCCGGAAACCGTCTAGAGACTGGCGAGTGCCGGCTCTGTGCGCACGTGCAACATTTCCCAGCTCACCCAAAGGAAGTACTGAATTGTATGGTAGTATATTAAAAAGGCACTGAACTAGCGAGTTAGCATAACACGAGATACCCAAACTGTTATAAAAACCTCCAATGCAAACGGTGGTATCGACTTCAGGGGCAATTTTAGTTAAAACGTCAAAACATTGTGAGCGTTCTATATAACTAACATTCTTCTGCACACATTTTCGAGTTTTTTTACCAATAACTACACCTCTCTTAAGCAGTGGAAGATTTTTGAGTGCTCGAAGACGATTATATTCTTTGAATGCCATGTCACAGGATTTTAGTCGAGCGAGGGAGAAGTTTAGCAAAATCAAGTTATTTGAAGAAGTCACCCTGCTCATAGCGACATATGTTTGGCCGCTGCTGAAAATATCCTCGCCACAATCCACTATAACATGTTCCAGAGTCAATCCTTGAGCCTTATGTATGGTCATTGCATATGCAAGTGTTAATGGAAACTGTTCCCTCTGAATTTTTATCATTTTTCTGTAATCAGAAACAAAGAAATCACTTTTAACACGATTTATTTCATGCAATTGATCATTGAATCGAACAAAAAGTCTCTGTATTCGTTTCCTATTTAAAGGATGAACACCTATTTTTTCTACAGTTCCAACGGCGCCATTACAAAGGCCTTTGCTAACGTCAATGTTCCTTCGGAGCATTACCTTAGCTCCAATTTTGAAATTGAAGCTACTCTCAAGCCCAGCAGTATTCCTAGGGTCTTTATCCAACTGCGCAACTTTCCTTTTTATATAACCATGCAAAGCAGATTTATCATTATTAGTTGCCTTCTTGCTAGTAGATATGCAGTCATCACAATCAGCTTTATATAACTTTCCATCAACTTTGTCCAAGACAGCTTCATTAATCTGCCGCACAGCCTCGTTTGTTGGGAGAAGAATAGTATACATATTGCCTCTCTTCATTTCAGTAAAAATAAAATCAGCGACCTCCTTCCTCCTACTATCCTTAGATACAGTCCTAAATTTAAATGAACATTTTTCAGACAACCAATCTTGATCTTCACTCTTCAAAAATCCTAATCGTATGTCTTCCAATATGGCAGCAAAACGTGTATCTTGACTTTGACGGACATTTTCACTCAATTCTTCATAATTAATTCTCTCCCACAAGTTGACGAAACAAAGACCTTTCAAAAGCTTTTTCTCCTCCCTACATAAATCCAAGAAACAGGGACCATTCTTTACAGGCGCGAGTTGAAACAGGTCACCAAGAAATACAAAGTTTCTTCCAGCAAAATTCTGATCAAATATTCCAAAAATATCTTGAAGCCTCCTATGAATATATGTAAACATAACATTGCTTACCATAGATATCTCGTCTAGAATAAAAAGTTTAACATCCTTCAACATTGCATATATCTGCTGGAGTGTGGAATCCGTCAACTCTATGTAAGGTGGTGTACAGCCATGTTGCACGGGCATATGAAGAAGTCTATGCACTGTCATACCACTGATATTGCTGGCGGCAATGCCAGTAGGGGCCATTAAGGCAACAGGGGACTGGAATACTTGTTTGACATAAGAAGAAAGAGCTTTAATCACATATGATTTACCAGTTCCCCCAACTCCCGACACAAATGTGAACACTTTCTCAGGCTGACAACTAGAATTGATCAAATTTACAACATCAGGAGGAATTTCGACTTCAGGATTTTGTTTGTGAAGAGTTGAAACTATATTGATAAACACTTTTAATTGCCCAGCATTAAAATTCTTTATAAAGGAAGAATAATGGATGGCATCATCATTTTGAATATCTTCAAATTCATGTGCGACTGTTTCAGTTATCTCAGCCGAAAAATGGATATGTTCAGGCGTTATATCTTCTTCTTCTTCGGCAACCTTTTCAACCTCTTTGTCAATTGCATCCTCCATAAGTTTTGAGCACTGATGTTGATCAGATATATTTTCTTCATATTCTTTCATTTTAGAATTATGGGTGATTTCCAAATCGAAACTATCTTTGTATGTTCGGCACGAATTCAGTATGTCTATTTTTGATCTCCAGGGTTTAAATAAAAGAAGGAAAGTCCTATAGTACTCTTCAGGCATGTCTCTCTTATTTGGTATGGGATGACTAATAAGAGCTGGAATTGCACGATGTTTAATATATCCCAAATCTTTGTTAACTTTGAGCAAATCTTTTCTATTTTTAATGTCAGATGGACTTGCATTGTCATAATTTGACATATAATCAAAAAGACATACATTTTCCAAAGTTTGATGTCGATTGGGAAATCTATCATCTACATCATCAGGGAGAAATATATTGGTAGATGATTCGTCCATAATTAAATCTTTTTTAGTTTTCAACTTTCGACATTTGTTAGACCTCGTATCAACCCACTTTATTTTAGTGTTTCTGTCAGTTTTTGTTAACCAGTGGCCAAGCATTGTATCAGCTGCCTCAATGGTGCCTACATCACGCGACTGCAGACCCTTGAGACCAAGTGAATATAATGTGCTGGTAGTAGATTTTGCAGACTTTTTGAAATCTAACTCCAAAGTACTAGTTTCGCCTTTATGTGCATATTTGCAGACATACGCACAAACGGTAGATGATTTTTCCTTGGTAAACTGTATGTCAATGTTACCTTGACCAAGATATGCTAACACTGGATTATAGTCATTAATGCATACCTCGTCTTTACTTCTGGGCAAATCATATAACCTCAATTTTTTTGTCGAGTTTCTCGCAGCAATAGACTCTGCAACATCATGCAACTTGAAATGTTCACATACATCGCGGGGAAACTTGAATCGGCAGTAAGTATTCACACCATACTTGCTTTTCCTCGTTTTTTGACAATATGAATTACAGTGATGTCTCTGTATGGTGTTCACCAGTTCGTACAAGATACTCTCTTTGGGAGGTAGTTCGCACGTACAATACTTTTGTATGAACTTCGCTATATCCTCTTCACCGTCAACACCAATTGTAGGGGCACCATCCACCCACAGCATACAGTGGAAGTGACTCATACCACGTCCTTGATACTCTCTGCGAACAAAATGGTGCGAAACTTTTCCAAGAGGCTCAGAATCTGAGAGAATGAATTTCAAAATAGCATCGAATCTATTGTCAATATATATTGCGGTGGAAACTGGATCTCTTGCAGTTAACTCGCTAATGGAAAGAGACTCGTCTAAATTTTTATTAACTGCCAATAGAAAAGTTTTTAAGTCAGGCATAAGCCATTCACATGGAGAATATGTGAAGAACCATGCAGCAGGACCATAAGAACGCAGCATAGTGTCTACATTAAGCTTAGGAATCTTGAAATATTCCTGTGTTCCTCGTACTTTCGAAAAAATTGTGGAAATATCCTTGTCAAGTTCTCCTCTCTCCAATTTCTTCATAGTTTCACCAGCTGTCAGTTTAGAACCACTTTTTATTACATTCATCGCGAGGTAAATTCCAGTCGATAATGCAGAAAAGGTTTTTTTATTGTGTAAATAAAACAAATAGGGAATGCTCTGACGAAACTTGGGATCAACAGACAGCAGTCTTGCACGCGAGAAATCAGATTTTGGCACAGGAATTGCACGCACAGGATCATTTTCAATAAACTTTGCATCTGGATATAAGGTAGGGAAACACTGAGCATCTAAATTTTCACACTGATGATCATGGAGTGGATCACCTTTGACATGCTCTAATTTAAAAAAAGTAGATACCTCTGTTGGTATTCGCTGATTATTAATAGGCATAATTGTATACTGCTCATAAAGTTTGCTTTCTTCGGCTGTAATGGGAGCTAAGATTGATGTTGAAGTACTAGGCTCATTATTTTCTTCTTGAACTATGACATTGGGATCCACTTCACAAGAATCATCTTCTTCAAAGATTGTCTCCAACTCGCAAGTATCAACCTGCTTTTGTGCAAAGAGGCATTTAAACTCATCTAAAGTAGATGGAATATGTACGTTTTTATACAAAGGATTTTCATACTTGTATTTCAAGGCTCTCAGAGCTTCATAAACTTTTTCTATACGTACCAAATCCTGCCAAATTATTTTCTTCTCTCCTAGCCCTGTCCGAACTGCAATATGCAAATTTCCCGTTCTTACAACCTCTGTGTCTGATAAAACGGTCTTCAGAGTATCCTCTAACGGTAAAGGAAGATGAAGAACCATACCTTTACCCTTTCTCAAACACTGACTCGATGGCTTCCTGCGTCCTGATACTGACCTAGGAACGGTTATTGTTTGAAACGCTTTTGCTCTTTGAGTCAATAAAAGTTCCCATTCATTCAAAGAAGACAGCTCTGAACAAGTACGCGTAACATCCATCTTGTTGAGGTAGCATAAGGCCGGTAAATTATTGAATTTTAAATTCTTATAACATAGGTGACAAAAGTATTTGCTTGAATTTTCTAAATCACAAGATTTTTCCAAATTACTTTCATCCAGAATACGTTGTAATAAATGAAGATTGTTAAGTTTTAAGTGACACCTTTTTAAATCTATGCATTGCGCCCTGGACTTCAGAGTCCTACATGAAAGGCAAGAAATAGTTGGCAAATCTGCAATATTTTTATAGAAAACATCAATTCCTGCAGCAAATTTGCGTTTGATCACTTGTTCGTCTGTAGAGGGTCTCAAATCTACACACATGCTTTCTGTGTATTGTCGGAAAATTCCCATTTCGAGAAGACTTTCATACTTTTGCAGCCATTCAGACGGACCTTCTTCAAGAACAGATTTAAGAGACATTGCTTGAATGTAGTTATTTCTCATATCATGTAGGTGACACTGTAACGTTCGAATTCTGGAGAAATGATGCTGCAGTCTCAGAAGTGTTAAATGCATGGAATCACACCCTGAAGTATTTTTGAAGGAGTTCTTAGATATCTGTTCGTAGCAGGACTGATCATGACCACTTCGGCATGATGAATTCCCGACTGTACAGAAAGTCATTTGTGATACAAGTTTACTGATGTCATTTGTATTGCAACTAGCTATAGTACTCAAGGCCTTTTCTAAGGCGCAACAGACCTCCTCAGTATAATTATTTGCACCCCATCCACACGCCTTTGAGCACTCCCATCGAAAACCGGTAGTTTTTAGCTCTTCTTGACTATCTTTCGCACTGTTTTCAGAAGTTGCATTTTGATTAGAAACAGAATATGTTTTGAGAGAATATTCAACGTAGGTACTGTCAGGAATTATGGTTCCATCATCTCTAACAGGGAGAGCTTTGCTGAATGGACCAAACATGAAACAAAAGTACGGCACCTGAGTTGATGTATGTTTAGAAACTCCAGTAAATTTAGAAAATTTTACTACCGAATCATTATAATCTGAACTTGATTCTAAAGTAGAGAGAGCTAGGCTACGAGCGTTGTAGAAAGACCTGAATGAACGTTTCAAACAATGAGTAAAACGACAATGTAGCTTTCGTATAATAAAATCTGCATTTGCAAATGCAGAATTTTTAGATTTTATTCCAAAAAGAGGATACTTTATTTTTCGAAGGTATCTGTATAAAATAACAGTTTTCTGATAGTTAGAAAATCTTTCTTTTTCTCGTAAACGTCTTTGTTTAGCAGCTGGAGTATGGTGCTTCGTTAATGTTAAGGAGTTTGCATTAGACAAGGAAACGCCTATTGTTCGCAGTCTTTCATGACATTGTCGCTTCAGGTCATAGGATGAATTTTTATACATTATTTTTTCTAATCTATGCAGTTCAGAGTTTCTTTTAACGGCTTCACGTTTTTTAGGGCGATCCTTATCAAAGTTTAGTTTAACGGCTTCGCGTTTTTTAGGGCGATCCTTATCAAAGTTTAGTTTAACGGCTTCGCGTTTTTTAGGGCGATTATTATCAAAGGAACGTTTGACTGCGTTGCGTTTCCTGTCAGGGTCCTTTTCGAAGCAACGTTTGACGGCGTTGCGGTTCCTGTCAGGGTCCTTTTCGAAGCAACGTTTGACGGTGTTGCGGTTCCTATCAGGGTCCTTTTCAAAGCAGCGTTTAACAGCCATACGATTTTTCTCGGGATCTTTTTTCAGATGTTGTCGATTATTTGCGTATTTTTCTCTCCTTCTCAGATTTATAAGTGATTGATTGTTTTTATAGTACTTCGCATTATAATCTTTCTTAGAAACTTTATCATATTCAGAGGAAATGGTTCCCGTTGCAGCTTTGGAACCAAACATTTCATCAATAATATTATTGGACGTGTTTTCTGAAAAATCTAAAGTTCTACAAATAGTAGAGTTCTTATGACTTAAAATAGCTGATGATTTTTTTGAAGTTATCACAGGAAGATCTAAATTGAACATTTTGGAACTATTGGCATGATTGTTTGAAATTTTAGTACAGGAAACCGGTGACATCGCAATACCAGCACTAGGTAACAATCGTTTGCTTATCGTATTACTACGTTTAATGTCCGTGTGTGAGGTAAAGGAAAAGTTATCCACTTGTTTTTCTTCCATTTTTTGTTTTTTTAAGTGAAAAAGAGACGAGTCATCTGAATCAGCTGTAGATCGTTTTCTAATTGTAAGATTAGATTCACTATGATCTGCATCCTTGCCATCTGAAGTTTTCAATTCACCTAAACAGGCAGTAGCATTTGAAGTTTTACTAGCAGCTACAACAAAATTTGGAAAAGGTTCACCCACATTCACTGAGGGAATGGAGGCTCCAGATATGGATGCAGTTGATGATTCACGTGCTGCGGACAAGGAAACCTCCAAATCTTTTGATCTTGATATGATTGAAGATCCACAAGCACTGGGCAAAATAAGAAACGAAGATTTAGTTTCTGATAGAGAGGAAGATTTAGAAGTATTGGAAAAACAAGAGGTTTTAGATATCGGAGTAGCGGGCAGAGGAACAGCCTTAGCTTTAGAGAAAGATAAATTGGAGACATTCTTTGTATCCGGGAGTGGTTTATTAGATGTTAACATTTTGGATGTCACTGCAATTGTATCTTTAGTATCCATAGAAATTGACTCTCCACTCTCATTAGTAAAATCATTTACGCTTTTTGAAGCAGCCGTTTTTTTATTTTGAAAATACAATAAAGCCTTTTTGTTTTTCTTGGAGAATTTCCACTGGGGCCCGGGATTAACTTCTATATCAGAGGATAGTATCAGAAGGAGAATCATGCATGCCCATCGATAAATAACTTTTTCAATCAAATGCATCCATATAGTCAAAGCCACTTGTTGGACGTAATCTGCCAAATTAAATAAATGATAAGGGAAATTTAAAAGACCAATAGGTATAAGACACCGAGTTAAAGAAAAAACAATTAAATGGACACAAGCAGGTTTAAAAAAAAAATCAAATCATTAGCACCAAGTAGTTAATCAAAATTATATAAGCATATAATGAGGTTTACAAAATAATCCAAGCATATAATAAGGTTTTTCAAAATTGTAAAGGAAAAAGTTTGGACCCATTTGCGATAGGAATCTTTGTCTTAAATATTATTATTGTTCAATTAACATTAGTGGCTCGTGTATAGTTCCAATTGACTCAAATATTTATTTTGACACATAATCCAGTGTAAGTTGTTTCTGTAATTGCAAACAGCCATAATTTTCATTGGAAGTTAAAATAATTTATTTTTCCTAACTCAAAATCCGAGCTATTTTTTTTATTACGTACAGACAGCCATTATTTCAAAAACATAAGCGAAGTGTTTATTTATGTATAGACACTCATTATCTTTAAACGCTGAACAAATAATAATTACTTCGAATAAAGGCATATCGTAAATAAGTAAAAAAATCACACCTGTTTTTGATAGTTGATGTGTTGAATTTTTCTTGCAGGAATTATTTGAAAGGAAATTTGATGCAGCCATATTACAACGCAAATGAAGGCGTTTCATCATTTGCGTCAGCAAAAAAACGGCTGTATGAGAAAAATTTAAACCAGTAAATAAAAAATAAATAAAACAGAAGAGAAGGGTTTTTACAAAATTGAAATAAATTAATTCAAAAGTGCATATAAATAAAACAACAGAAGCTGGTTACTATAGTATGAACAATCACTTCAGAAGAGTTTACATGGTAGATTATTTCCTTTAATACAAAAGGGTTAATTTTATCCATTTAGGATAGATGTATGTATCGAGCCCACTTATTATATTGTAGCAGGCAAATTGTATGTTCAAATGTATTGAGAAATATCCCAGTATAAACTCTTCATCGCGTTCATTCAATCATTCTAAATTGTAGAACTAGATGTGGTATTAATTGAAACGATGACTATTTGAGAGGTAGATGCGGCATTAAATCAAACTAAGCTTTTAAATACATAAAGCGCGGAATTTAAACTGAATAACGTGCAAAGCGCATGCAAATCAATGCGTCAGCATTTCCATCAAGCGAAAAAACGATTAGTTTTAAACACCATCCATTTTACCAATAAAAAACACCTGGCCCATAGGATTATAAAACGGAAAGCCATAAGTAGTTTGAAATAGTTATGATGACGAAAAATAGAAACAACTTCATTTTAACTGGTACTGATCCTGTTTATGTTATTGTTATTTCAATAATCTACTGGGACCGATACCTGTGATTTTTTTTTGTTTTAATTGTAGTTTATATAATTATGTGTTGAACCTTGAGGAATACCCTTAATCAGTTATACTCGATTTTAAACCGTTACGCTAAATAGGAATAACTTGAATTTAACGGGAACAGAGGCAATATCCTTCAAGCCTAGCCGCATAATAAAAAAATACAAGTCCAGACGCATAAGCAAGCAGAGTTTTTCAGAGAGTTGAAAATAAAATTTTGGGTTTTCTCGAAAAACACCCCTGGGGAATATCCTAAAGAAGTTATATACGGAGTTTTAAACAGCTACGATCATTATAAACTACTTCAATTTACTAGGAACTGAGCCTATACCCACGAGTGACATTCAAAAAATTTACAAGTTCAGACGCAAAAATAAACAGATTTTTTAGGAAAATGAAAAATAAAATTTTGGGTTTTCTCGAAAAACACCCCTGGGGAATATCCTAAAGAAGTTATATA
>JBAGKJ011044419.1:0-11070 GCA_037179465.1 Phronima sedentaria | reverse complement strand
CTATCAGTCAATTGACTAGATAGACTATAAATGTTGAAAGTCATACCTAGTAAAAATTTTGGTGAAAATATTTTCACAGTGGTATTTGTTGGCAAAAAAAAAACAAGCCAATGTGTGCATAGTGTTTGGAGACCGGCTCCTTTCTGCACTACCGTTTCGGCGCCACTGTTTCTGTGCCGGCCGATTCGATGCCAGGAGTAGCACCAAGATCTTTCGGGCGTCAGTTCAGAAATAGTTACTATACCATGCCCTCACCTCACATACCTGTGCACCCACCGCCGTAGTTCCTGCGCATAGGTTGCGAGGATCTAATCCTTCAGTTTGTTTGAACCAGGGAGCCGAAGGCGAGCGAGATACTCTATGCGCTCACCGGAAATTTGCACCAACTGCTATAGTTCCTCAGCATGGATGCTAGAATCCAATAAATCAGTGTTGTTTGAGTGAACCGCAGTCACACGAAACTCTCTAAGCACTCACTGGACATATGCGCTATACTATCTGAGTGATTTGAGACCAGCAAAAATAATATAAATTTCTACAATTTTTTTCAGTGTTGGGTATTGGAAAATAACTTCGTTTCAAAGCTGAGAATGTATGTCCATCTGCTTCTACTTAGAACAACGATTTTGATATAAATAACAGATAAACTGCAATAATCATAAGATCATAAAGCTTAATAGCTATCAATAAAGCGCAATATCCATTATGGCAGTTTAATTCTATTTCTAAAATGTTTTAGCCATATTCTTGCACCTATTTGAACCTTGTATTTACATATCTGCAAGACAGCATTTATATAAGTAAAAGATAAGCAACGAGGAAAACATTTTGATGAGGTGTATACATTTTGTCAGCAATTTAACGTCCCGTTAGTAACAACGAGTTAACAATACTATATGCACATAAATGCATCGTAAATTAGCTTTGCATCTGTTACTGTGTAGTGTTTGTATTCATATGTATGAATGACCATTTCGAGAAATATGGTGGTTATTATACTATACAAAGTACTTAAATTAAAATGCAATATATATTTGTACAATATATATTCGGTTGTAGTTTTGCATGTTCTTATACTTTAATTTATAAATTATTTTAAAATGTTGCTTTAATAAATATAACAAATATTTACTTAAAAAGGGTCCGTAAATTTATATAAAATGCTGAGTAAAAGTCAGTAAATTTGGGTCTGGAAATTCACTACGAACCCTGCAGGAAGATAGTCTTTAAAAAGAGCTCTTCGAAGGACAAGCTTGAAGAGTCTTTGCGCTGGAGAGCCGCCAGGGCTGGATCCAACGACCAGGACGGAATAAGGCGCCTGGCCGGAGGATTCAGAAGAAACTGCGCTCTAGACAGCAAGGAAAAGACTTCCTGGTCTAAGTCGATCTGGAAGGCAACCGAGAGCGGGAGCTTCAGTGCGTTACGGTGGACCAAAATCGACCTAGGCGCTAGGTCCGTAGAGAGGGAATTCAAGTAATTCAGAACCACGCTAGTGTCCAGCACACGCGTGTCAGCAGGCAACCAACGCTGGAACCTCCTCCAGGCCGATTCATATTGTTTCTGTGTGGACGACCTATGGGCGTCCACCAGAGTCGCAGCTACTTCTGGTCCGTATGAACGGCAGAATTCCCTTTGGAGAAACTCCAAGCGAGAAAGGCTCCGGACCCCTCTGGATGAGGGACTGTCTGATGCCACAGTCGCTGAACTGGAGGGCAGTTCAGGGGAATAGGGAATACCAGATCTCTCAGGGGAAGAAGTAGTCTGAGAGGCGACAGATTCGGTAGAACCAACAGGCCTGCACCCTTGTAAGTCTGTAGAAATTCCAAGGTCTCTTGAGCCAGGTTCCCCGGGGGGAAGGCATAGACCTGAGCAAATCGGTTCAGGTCTTGAGAGAAGACGTCTACTCCCGCCGCTTGGGGGAAGCTGAACGGGCAAAAGAACGTTGGCAACTTGTTGTTCAGCGGGGACGCGAGTAGGTCTACCTCCAACGTCGAGCCATGAAGACTCTGGAGTCTCCTGAACTCTTCTGCAGGGAGAGACCATTCTCCCGGTTGAGGGGAATCTCTCGAGAGAGCGTCCGCCGCGACGTTCTCCTGACCCGCAATATGGCGGAACACGAACGTTGAATTCAGCCTTTCGGCTATCCGAAGGAATTTCTGCACTTGAAGGTTTACATGTGGCCTCTTCGATCCCCTTCTCTTTGCAGAGGCTACCACACAGCTGTTGTCCGAGAAAACCTGGACATGCAAGTCTCTCAGGTCGAGGCGAACAAAAGCTCGAAGGACGGCTTGCCACTCCAAGAGATTTATGTGAGATTTGGCGAGACTCGGTGGCCAACGCCCGCAGGCTTTCCGGCCGTCTGAGCCAATTGCCCCCCACCCTGCTAACGACGCATCTGTCCAAAGCTGGTAGGACACAGCTGGGAGGTGGAGGGGAGCAGGTGTCGCCAAGAGATCCGAAGACCTCCAAGGGATTAGAGCTCTCTTTAAGGCGCGAGGGAGAACAACTTCTAGATCGCGGTTGTCGGGACTCGGTAAGAGGGCGAACTTTAGCAAGGCGTGACGAAGGCTCTTGGCCTTGGGAGAAATCTGGGCGGCGAAGGCAACCTTGCCCAAGAATTTCTCCCAGCTCCGGCGAGTGAGGCGATTGGCATCCCAGAGGGATTGAGCCTGAAGCGCTAACTCCTGGCGGAACTCTAGAGGGAGGGCCCAAGTTCCCCGCAATGCGTCCCACTCCACGCCTAGCCAAGTGAGAGTCCGACAAGGAACCAAACACGACTTCTCCATATTTATGGAGAAACCCAGCCCCGAAAGAAGGGAACTGGTGTAGCGGGAGTGCTCCAGAAGGGTAGCTTTGCTTGAGTTCCAAATGATCACATCGTCCAAGTAACTCATGACTCTGATCCCCTCGCTCTGTAAGCGACAAATGGGGAAGGACATTAGTGACTGGAAGACCCAAGGGGCTGGGGAGAGGCCGAAAGGGAGAACTTTGAAATAAAAGAGCTTCCCCCAACACGTTAACGCGAGAAACTTGTGTAACCGACAGTGAATAGGCACATGGTAATACGCCTCCTTCAGGTCGAGGGTAACCATCCAGGCAGGGGGAACTAAAGCCCTCCTGAAGTCCGAATGATTCCGGAAATTCAAGTCTGGAACAGTAATAAAACTGTTCAAACGAGACACATCCAGAATTAGACGGACCTTGCCTCCCGGCTTGGGAACAGTGAAAATGTTCGCCAGGAAGCAGGGCTGAGTCTCTACCTGATAGATGGCACCCTTGTCCAAGAGAATCTGGACCTCTGTCTGAAGCGTCGGGGATTGAGCACAAAGTTTCGGAAACGAGAGAGGGGGGGGGAGAGCTCTTCCAAATCCAGTGAAAACCCTTTCGGAGACATCTCCTCCAGCACTTGCTCGGGAGAAAAGGATCCCAAGCAGAAGCGAACTTCTGGAGCCTCCCAGCTAGGGAGTCACTTCCCGGGGCCGGGGAAACGCTTGGAGTAGCCGTACCACTTGCTACCCGAGTGTTGGGGTCTGGTGGGCACAGAGACAGTTGGGTCGGCAGTGAGGCTCCGGCCCGACGTAGAGGGACGGGCGACGTAGGTGTAAGGAGAACGGAACCGTCCGGGGCCCCCAGGCTGCTGGAAGGTCTTAAATCCAGTAGGGGCCCGAAAGGGCGGCTTACCAACCGTGGGAGGCCGCGCAGACTGTTTAATCCCCGAAGTAGAAGGCTTAGCATACGGCACCTTTGAGGGAGATTGTTTCGGTCCTCTCGCAACCTTGGCTACCGATTTCTTGGACGAAGGGGACAAAGGTCTCTTGAAGGTAGCCTTCTTGGACGGTTGTTTCTCTCTGTAAAGATCAAGGTTCTCTCGAACCACCATCTGCTCCAACTCGCAGAATTGCTCCTTGGGGAAGATGTCAGGATCCAACAGGGAACAGTTGTCCAAGGCCTGCCTCACACGGCGAGGCGCCACACCCTCCAGGACCTTGTCACGAAGCGACTTCTTCGCTGCCAAGAATTCGGAGGCCAACCGGGAAACGTCAGGTTCTAGGGACATGGCCACCTCTTCAGAGAGGGCCCGAACATGCTGAAACAGTCTGAGCAGCGTCTCCCTCGGGAGCTGTTCCGCTCCAGCGTCAACTGGAGAGAGGGAGGCATGTTGTGTGATATTCATGATCGCATCATTGCAGACCAAGGCTCTGACTTTTGGTTCTAGACTCTTCCTCACCTTCTCAACGCCTGAGGTACTGAGTTTGCTGGTTCTCAGAAAATTTCCTAAGTGGGGACCCCACTCGGAAAAATCTTGCTTCGACGGGGTAGACAACGAACGCAACAAGGCTTTAGGCAAGCCCTCTTTCCCAGTTATAGCAAAAGAGGGAGTTGGATCACGAGGGGGAGAGGAACGACTGCTAAAGGCATCTGAAAGATGCGGGGGAACCTTCTCCAGCACAACCCCTGAAAAGTCGTCCAACTTAGACCACCCAAGGGAGTTGGCGAAGGTCCCGTTAGCCAGTACAAGATCTAAAACCTCTCCCTTAACTCGAATGCGACGTCTGATCTCCTTCTCACGATCGTGATCGCGAGGAAGGGGGAGAGACCCCAGGACCTTCATAAAGAAGTCACTCTTGAGGCCCTCTGAAGACGCGCAGATTAACTCTTCAATCCCTTTTTGCATGGTGTAATAAAGAACCTCGGGAAAGAAATAACCTGAATGAGGGTGTTTCAACCCGGGTAACCCATCCGAGGTATCTTTAAAAACTATAGGGAAAGTTATCACCCGCCAGTCTCTAGACGGCATGGGCGAAGGGGCGTATGCCTTAATGCCTAGCGCTATGTCCTCCTCCGAAAGGGAATGCATAGCCGCGGGCGGGGGGACTGAGATGTTCTCAGTCACGTCTACAGAAGGATCATCCTGAGGAGTAGAAGCCTCCTCCCCATTGGGAGGATCCTCCACCGGAAGATCTTCTTCAGAACCCGAAGACTCAGATAACGAAGGCAAAGTCTGATCCACATTGGGAAAGAATTGATCTAAACCCGGATAAAAGTCAGAGTCGAAAGTGGAATCACCAGACCTAGCGTCTTGGTCGTCCTCCTGACCAGAAGGAGGGGGGTTAGCCACGACATCACCAGAGTCGTGAGGAATCTCCCCGTCCTCTAGGTCAATAATAGGAGGAGAGGACCGATCCCCTTCATCCTGATCGGGCACATTCTGGCTCGTCAAGGATGCAGGATCGTTCGGTTGAGGGTTACGAGCCAACCAGTCAGATACCACCTCTCGTGAGAGGCCGGCGAGGATCCTACCAGGCGAACGCGAATGAAGGGTATTAAGGTTAACACGCGCAGGGGAGAACGTCGGCAGGGACGGAGACGGCTCCGCAGGCTTCGGACGGGAGCCATCAGGTTCCGAGCGGCAGCGGGACGGAGACGCCCCATCCGCCTGGTCCACAGCACCCGTCGACCAGTCAAAGGCCGATTGCCCCGCAGCATCGATCTCGCGCGCTAACTTCAGGAACGCCGTCACAGGATCATCCGCCTCGGCCGCACTGAAAAACAAGCGACATAAGGACCAAAATAAGAGCAAAGAGACAAGTAACTATATAAATAAATAGTCTTAGGCTCAATAATCCAGAAGAGGAAACTTAAAGCTCTAAAGTCCAAAGAAGGAAACTTAAGGTAGGAGTAAGGCTAGAAGCAGATGCTCACCGGGAACAGGCTTGTTGCATGGTATCCGAATTCCAAACTCCCTTAAGATCCTTCCGCTTGAGTGAGGCCAGGAACCAGCGGCGATCTTGACCAGAGGCCCACAGTTTGCTGTTACCATCCTGAGGGATAGAACACAACTGAGAGAAACGAAGATACTTGTTAGATAAGGATCGAGCGCGAAACGAGCGGAATCCTACACCAAGTTCAAAAGAGAGTGATAGCTGAAGGCTAAACACCAAAAGAGGTAAAAGACTAGAACCTAATAAAAGAATAAGACCACATTCTCACTAAGAACAAAGGTCTCACCTTATCCTTAAGGCATCTCCGACGAGTGAGGTAAGACGAAAATGAGGTCCATTTACAAGCAGTCTCTTCGTTTCCATCCGCAAACGCCAGAGCCACGAAGCGGATGCAGGACGCACATCGAGATGGAGCCCAGCGCTTCTTGACCCAGCAGTCGGCAATCGCGGAATGCTTGCGGCACGCATGGTGCACAAGCGCAGCACAGTTTTGGCACGTCATCTGAGGCAAAAGGTACCGTTAGAGACGTTTGTGCAGGGTGGAGGAGGGGATAGCGGAGGAGTACTTGAGCACAAACTCCTCATTTACGGTACCTTAATGGTAAAAATAGGTCTTTCCTATGTCAAAACCTTCTTTTTACCAGTAGCCGGTACCTTCCATTCGGAGTTTGTGCTCAACATGGGTTGCCTTGCCTTGAAGACCCCCCTTGCGGGATGTCCCGAGGAAGCCAAACCACATGCGAAACCAACACAAACTCACAGGAAGGAACAGGTACTGAAGGAACCCGAGGAAGTGCTCAAGAACTGCTCACAACTACCAGTAAACAAGAAAGAATAGAATCATGTTTACTAAACCAAAGGGTGAGAACAGCGCGGGGCTGCCAGAGTGAGGGCATCAATCTGCCCACACCCTCCTTTGACAGAAGGCCAAAGGCCCAAAATACACGGCCGAACTAAGAAATCTAGTCAAGTTCAGAGTGTAAGGCACCTCAAGCGGTGCCCAAAACCTAGACCATCGGATCCAATAAAGGAAACGATGGGGCTAACTAGGAAAGTTTAATGAACATGACCTAGGTAGCTTAAACCTTGAAAAGAATCGATGAAAGAAGCATCTTGATATGCTTGCGAGGATCAAAACCAATACCCGCAAGCCTAGCAAGGACCACAATTCCATCGAGTTTCCAAGGGTGGTGCCGCGTAACCATTCAAATACCGGATAAACTAGGGCGAAGGCTAGGTGATTATGCGAACATAATGTACATATGCTTACTTGCTTAAGGTGGTCCATCGGTGTCGATGATGACGCTGCCTCTGCCACGGCTGCCCGATGCTGCCCCGTGCGTCCTGCGATGGCTGAAGAGTCCGATCTGCGACCGGCACACACGGCCGCACTCGGGGCACTGGAACTGCGGTGAGGTGTCCTCACGCGGGTTGTATTGACGGGAAGCATGCCTTCTATGTCTTCGGATCTCTCTTTCTGCTGCACGGGCTGTTTCAAAGTGGTTGATCCCTTCGTGACATAGGGACCGCCATCTAGTTCGGCAGCAATAATCTTCTTCAAAGTTGGTGGGATTAAGGTTAAAGCTCCTTAGAGATTGCTTTAGCTGGTCCTTGTAGCGCTTCTTGGGGCCCTGTGGAAGCCTTGTACCCTGTGACAGTTGCCCGTAAAGTACCCTCTTGGGATATCTGTTCTCGGGCATCCGACCAACGTGCCCAGACCAACGCAGCTGGGCTTTCACAAGGATACCCTCGATGCTCTGGAGCTTCGTGCGATTCAGCATCTCGTTGTGAGTAACTTTGTCCTTCCATGTCAGGCCAAGCAATTCCTTAACACATCTTATGTGGAAGCGTTCCAGCAACCTTATTTGCCGCCTATAGGTTGTCATGGTCTCCAGGCCGTAGAGCAGCACGCTGAGAACAGTTGCACGGTACACGGCCACCTTTGTATGTAGTCTTAGGTTGTGGGTATTGATGACGTTTTTTCGCAGTCTCGCGAACGCCGCAGAAGCTTTACCAATTCTGCTATTTATTTCCGTATCCATGGAGCAGTCACAGCTCAAAATCGATCCTAGGTAGCAGAACTGATTTGTGGTCCTTAAAGAGGTTCCTTCGATGTAGATTGTGGGTGGGTTTGGAGGACCAGTACCATACCACTGAAAAAGAACCTCTGTTTTGTCGGTATTTATAGTCAGCCCAAGTCCTTTGTAGATGTACGCTAGAGTTGACAACGATGCCTGGAGATTCTCTGGTGTGTGTGCAATAAGAGCACAGTCGTCCGCGTATTGGAGTTCATAAATAGTGTCCGTAGAGACCATTGTTCTGGCTTTCAGTCGGTTCAAGTTAAATATACTACCGTCTAGCCTGTAGGTAAGTTCTACGCCTCGCTCTGACGTGGTTGACTCGCGAAAGATGTGCGTAGCTGCAGCCAGATACACATTGAATATGACAGGTGCCATCACACACCCCTGCTTGACGCCAACACCAACCTCAAAGGGTTCTGTTTCTTCTCCTCCGATGGCAACTGTGGCAGACATTTGGTGGTGAAAGGCTCGTACGATATTTGTGTACTTGTCGGGGCATCCCATACGTTTCATGATGTCCCAGAGCATGTCTCTGTTCACAGTATCAAAAGCCTTCGACAGGTCGATGAAAGCCATGCACAAGTCCATTCGCTGCTCTCTACACTTCTCCTGTATTTGGCGGGCGACGAATATCATGTCGGTTGTGGATCTCTCACGTCTAAACCCGCACTGTGACTCAGGACATGTGGAGTCTGTTATGTAGTGATTGAGCCGTTTCAATAGTATTTTCGCAAGTATTTTACCTGCAACAGCCAGTAGTGCGATTCCTCTGCTATTTCCGCAAATGGCCCGGTCCCCCTTCTTCTTGTAGATTGAGACCAGCTTAGCGTCTTTCCACTGCTGTGGCACTTCTTCAGTTTCCCATATTCTGGTAATCAGCTCATGTAAGCGTTTAGCGGTTGTGGGGCCACCATGTTTCCAGACCTCCCCGGGAATGCCATCCACGCCAGGAGACTTGTGGTTCTTGAGCGATTTTATGCTGAGCTGAACTTCCTCCATGGTGGGAATTTCATCCATTTGCAGAAAGGGACCTTTATGCGGAATCAAGTTAAGCATAGCCGTGTCGGTAGGGTTTCTAGTATTCAAAAGAACACTATAGTGTTCCTTCCATCTATTCAAAATGTCGCTCTTTTCCGTGTGCAGGACATTCCCATCACGAGATCGGACGGGCGCCAACGAGTGGTATGATGGGCCGTATACTTGTTTCAGTGCCGAGTGGAAATTCTGGAGATCACCCGAGTCAGCATACCCCTGTATTTCAGAAGCAAGATTCAGCCACCAGTCATTTTCCATTCTGCGCAGAGCCCTTTGAGAGTTGGAGCGGGCTTCCCTGTACTGTCGCCTGAGGAAGGTTGAGGAAGGGTTGCTAAGAGATGCAGCATGAGCTTTGTTCTTGACGTTAATCACCTCATGGATCTCCGGCAGGTTCGCATCAAACCAGTCCTGGTTCTTGCGAGGCGCACGACCCAATACCTCTTCCGCTACGTTAGCGACAGTTTGGGATAGGTTTTTCCAACCCTCTTCTATGCCAGGCGGCAGTGGTCTACAGAGCCGCGCAGACAGAGTTTCTTGGAGTCGGCTGGCAGTTTCTGGTGATCCCAGTGAGGCACAATTTAGTTTCTTACTAGCAGGTCGTCGTCTCATTGGAGGTCGAACGCGCAGTGATAGCTTACTGCGCAGCAGAAAGTGATCTGTCCAGCAATCAGCACCCCGCATTGCCCTGGTGATAAGAACATCCCGTCTATCTCGCTGTCTTACAATGCAATAGTCTATCATGTGAGCAATTTTTGAGCGCGGGTGTGTCCAGGTACCTTTGTGCGCGTCGTTCAATTGAAAACCCGTGTTTGTTATGAACAGCTCGTTTTGAGCACACAAAGAAAGGAGGCGGTGGCCGTTCATATTCATTTTGCCAATGCCGTGTTTCCCTAGGACGTTTTCCCACGCCATATGGTTTTTCCCGACCCTAGCATTGAAATCGCCGAGCAAGATTATTTTGTCACTGCTAGGGGTCTGGCGTATTTCGAGGTCAAGACGTTCGTAGAAGGTGTCACTGTCTTCAGTACTGGCATCCAGCGTGGGTGCATAGCAGCTGAATATGGTAGCGGAGCGATTGTTGCTCAGTGGCAGTCTCAGTTTCATTAACCGCTCGGATAAACCCACAGGAGTGGAATGAAGCGATCTCAGGAGAGAATTCCTGATCGCAAAGCCGACCCCGTGTATTCGACGGTCTTCTTGTGGAAGTCCCCGCCAATAGAAGGTGTACCCTCCGAGGTTCTCCGTGAGACTACCCTCCCCTGCAAGTCGGGTCTCTGAGAGTGCAGCGAGGTCTACGTTGTATCTTGACAACTCTTGTGATATAAGAGCAGTCCTCCTAGCCGGTCTGTCCGTTAATTGTTGACGATCCAGCATGGTTCGGACATTCCATGCTGCGACCGATATATTATATTTGTTTCGGTCACTTTAGAGGGATGGTCCGGTGAGTGTGACTCCCCACCCAGACACGATGGAGACAGTCAATTTTTAGGCAACCTTTTCTATGCCCCTCCCCATACAGGGGTGAGCAGTGTGCGAATACCTGAAGAGGGCTGCTCAGTCGCACGGATTGCTGCCGAGTTCACCTGCTGTCTCCATCAGTTGCCGCCAGGCAAAAACGACCATATGGATCCGTGCCGCCTAACGTGCAGCTGTCTAACTAAGATCAGGGTTACATCCTAACCCCTCCCCCACCGCCAGCGCAGCCATCGCCGCAGGACTTGGGAATAGCGAAAGTCCGGTTCATTGCAGAGGTCAGAAACCTGCACAGGCGTAATGGGTGAGAGGGTGTGCAATCCTCGGACCCATATCTTGGTAGGAGGTAGAGATTCCCAACGGCAATACGAAACGCAAGACGGTCAGGCTCCACCGCCTACTGCAGGGAGTTGCCGAAATGTCGGTTTGTAGACACTCGCCTTAGGGACTCCCACTCCTGATTTGTTTAGGGTTTACTCCCCTAGCCTTTGTCACCGAGACATACCCTACAAGGCAGCAGGGGGATTTGTAGTCAGAGTTCCCTTCTCCTAGCCTTTTCCTAAAGAGGATCCTACAAGGCAGCAGGGGGATTTGAAGTGTGAGTTCCCATCTCCTAGGTCAACTAGTGTATCCACAAGGACCTACACTTTAACGACAGCTACGTCGGTTCACTTACCACCGCTGGCTCTGGACAGTGAACATGCCCAGCAGTTTGGTCTGCGACTGCTTATTCAATATATTCGCAGCTAACCTGTATA
>JBAGKJ011033310.1:0-11072 GCA_037179465.1 Phronima sedentaria | reverse complement strand
GCACAAGTGGGTTCATCAGTGCACAAGTGGGTTCATCAGTGCACAAGTGGGTTCATCAGTGCACAAGTGGGTTCATCAGTGCACAAGTGGGTTCATCTCAGGTTCGCTCGAGACCGGGTGCTCCTGCCGAACACACAAGGAACCAGTCTTTAAAGTACATGTATGGTTTAGGTTCGTAAACTCTTTCAGCTTATTAAAGAAATACACTCAAATGTTATTTATATCAAACAAAATTCCTGGCATTTATCATGTTATTAAAATAGTCTCCGTAATGAATTCAAAGTAAATGCGGTACGCAAGAGCATCACGCATTTACTCCAAACCATTGTATAAGTACACATCCCTAAAGATCACGAAAACCAGCGTACACTTTATTATGTTTAGTTTAGATTACCTTAGATAATCTTAATAGGTACTTGCTAATACTATGTTAGTCTATATTCCACTCAGATCCCCTTATCAGGAGTTTGCTTAGATTATCTTAGTCCCTCTTCAAACACAAACTCCCACGATAAACCAGCAAACTCACCGTCCAAAGTGATAGCGTACGGAGTGTAAAAAGTCTAATAGGTATTTTGTTCATCACATCTCTACTAACGACAAAAATGTAATTAGATACAACCCAGAGTTCATATATAAGCTTTAAAGTTCAGGGGAAAATAATCTTATATAGCCTAGTGGCAAAACTAAATAAGCTAACTAAATAAGCTAACTAAACCCAAAACCTCGAGGGCTTGAACCTCGAAAGCTTGCCGCAAAAGTTCAGCTTTCACACCAGCTATCTTAAAACTTCAGGATTTTCCTGACTTAGTGTTTAATCGCTGCTTGTGCAGCTATTAACGCCCGGTACTTTCCAATAACTGCGCTGCATTTTGCATATTTTATTAAATTACTTTTATTAAACCCCGAAAAAGTCTCGCCCCGTACTTAATATTATGAGACTAACCTCAATATCTAGGAGCTTTTCGTGATTAGATCTGAAGTCTTAATATGTAGCCTGCAGACAAAATACCGGCATAAACTAATGCGGTACTATGGGTACGTATTTATGCGTGTAATAAATACAGACTTTTCCACACTATACCTGCAAGTGAAATTAGTACTCGAGCTGATAATTCTAAATAAACAAGTGGTCCAAGTTTCCCCCCAAGCCCCCCGTTAAGTTGTGCCTGGCTACATGCAACCAATTCAGACGGACTATTCTCACAAAACTATCACAGACAACCATACTCAAAAGTAAAGTTTCAAGTAAATATTCCTAGTCACGTAAAGATTCTTAAGTCCCACACTCACGTCTAAGATACTTTTCAAACTAAATTAGGAATTTGTTCAAGTTAATTAAACATCCCCCAGTGTTCTTAAATTAACGTATGCTAGGTGGATGTAAGAATATACATCCACTTTTCTTGAACTCAAGGCTAGCTAATTAATATAACTAAAATTTTACCCCGCGTTCGAGAAAGTTTTTCAAGATCATAAAAATCACCAAATTACCCTGCCCTTCAAACACTCGCTAAATGAAAAGAAACCTCTCATACAATAATAAACCTTCCATACCAACTCTTAACCTTTAGCCCCTACCCGCGCTAATAAGTTTAAGATCGTACGACTGAAAATCCAAGAAACCTGCATCTACAAATGCCAGGCACAAAGCACTCGAGTTGTCCCCAAATATACCCTCAAACTACTAGACAAAACTTGTCTAGGATAAACAGATTTAAATCCTAGAATTCAGGCAATAAACATTCAGAAAAATAAACCCTATCTACACTTTCACTTCACAATTTGTATAAGGCGAAAACACAACCACACACACACACAGCCAGCAACTACGGTGGTTTGCGACTATTTAGCGCAAGGAGGTCAGAACTTTTTGATGAAGGTGATCAAATAAGCTTAATGCACAACTGCCCCACAACATCCCTCCACACTAGTCCGTTGCAAACGGACTACAATATACACATGACTACCAAGATTCTACAATGCACCAATAGAGTACATTTCACGTAAGGCTGGTTGGATCCCTCCACACTAGATTGGCACACGGAGTAGCCATTTTTAGTTACCCCGAATAGTTATTTCACAATCTACGTGCAAGCACGTTTGGCAGATCGGGCACAGGGCCCTTGGACCTTGTCGAGTATCCATGTGTAGCAGTCTGAGGTATTTGATCAAAAGGTGTCTTAGCATAAGAGGACCTTGACCTGCTAGCGTAACTATGGAACCGTGCTGCCATCTCTTCTTGAGTCTGTCTCATTGAGTTCCGCACCTCTCGTAACTTTTCGGAGATCTGAGCAAACCTCCGACTGGTTATGCTAATCGCTGTGGAACTCTCTTCTCCTGCGTTGGGCCCAGAGCGCGAATTTTCCCCAGACGATGAATGAGAGACCATGAAAGTCTCATTACTAGCTCCATAAATTGGGCTCTGGAGTCTAGCGTAACTAGTATCTCTCGATAAAAACAAATCGTGCAGGTGAAGAGACGCACTTACGTTCGAGGTACCTGAACTCGTTGAAACATTGGTAGACAGCATCTCATTTACAGTCGATAAAATTTCTTCCTGTTCACGAATCAAATTCTCTATACAACTAATGTGTAACTCCTGTCTAGAGAAATAGCCAGAAATATCCTGCAGTCGAGAAGATATGCTGCCAATAGATCCCAGATCAGAAGAATACTCCTGACTTGTCGACACCGTAGGGCCGCAAGAAACGCCACCTGACAGTGTAAAAGTGACACTGGGTCCAGTCTCCTGCTCTACAGACTCTTGTAAAATTTCCCTGTATCCAGGTTTAAATCTTGGCATGTTCTTATCTATCGTGAAAGAGTTCTTCACTGGATCCTCAGACTCAGTGTCGCTCTCATCATCAGTTTCGTAGTTAGATATCTGTTCAGTCACGTTTTGTGATGCTTCACCAGTTTCCAAGGATTCAAGGCTTCTCCGGAGGTACTCAGGCGAGTCCCTGAATCTTTTAAGCTGAGAGTGATGTGCTCTCTCTCGTCTCGCCGAATCTAGACTCTCCAATACATAAGAAATACCGTTGAGCTCGTTTACCCTAACTACACGATAAGGGCCAGAGTAACGGGGAAGAAACTTGTTCCTGACCGAGTGCCCCTGAAGAATAACACTCTTCATAACTAGGTCACCGACTTTAAAAGATTCGAACTTGTTTCCTCCTTCTTCCCAGAGCTCACTTGAAGGTTCTTCGACATCATCCACGGTCTCCCCGTCGAAGGCTCTTGACATGATGCAAGAAGATGGCGAAATTCCCAAACCAGTATGAACAGAATTGTTGTAGTTCATCAAGACCTGCGGAAGAATCTTATCCCATTCATTCTCCGGGGTAACGCTGCACCGGATCATCTGGAGAAGGGTCCTATTGAGTCTCTCGACGGCTCCGTTTGAGGCCGGGTGATATGGCGTCGAAAATACATGCTTGATTCCATGTCTATCCAGAACAGAACCGAACTCCTTGCAGGTGAACTCAGGCCCGTTATCCGTTAACAGCTTATCCGGAATCTTCACCAAGCTAGGCAATATACGCGTGTCTAATATACCCGCGATGGTACTGCCCCTCTTGTCTCGGATCGGAACCACCTGCGCCCACTTACTGTAATGGTCAACAGTCACTAGACAGCCTATAAACCCCGAGCGGGTACGAGGCAACTGTAACAGATCGGCTGCCAAAAGCTGGAATGGTCGTTTAGTTAGGATTCTCCGCACAGGTACTTTCGGTTTTTGTGTTGAAGACTTGTATTTCTGGCACGTTACGCAACTTAAACAAATGTCAGAGGCAACAGTGTTCAACGAGGGGTGCCAAAACATAGAGTCAAGATGTGCTACCAACTTAGTTCGACCTGGATGAGAAAACCGCTCGTGGTACAAAGTAGCGTAGTTTACCAGTGCAGTTCTAGGTATAACTGGCACTGTACGTTTATCAGATTTAAAAACCAGAAGTCCGTCTCTCAAGCCCAGCCTGGTGCAGTGCTTTTTAAAAGCAGCTAACGATGGATCCCACTTTGAAGCAGGGACTGATTTCGTTAGATTGCCTCGAAGATGCTGGATAACTGGGTCTTCAGATTGACAAGCTTTAATCTCTTCCCCAGTGAATCCTACACCCACGTTTCCCACTGCTCCCTCCCCGGACATATATTCTTGGATAAGACAGAAATCCTGAACGTTACCAGTGGTGTGGGAAATAAAACAAGCGCTTGGATTTTCAGGTAACGACGTCAATTTAAATTCCCTGTCGGCATAGTTGATTATCATCCCGAATCTCTCAATTACATTTGCCCCTATTATGGTGCATGTGGGTAAGTGTTCTGTTGCTACAATACCGAAGGGTATCTGCTCAGAGACTCCGACTCCACACAGTTCAACAGGCAATTCAGTCGCACCCAAAGACATTACGCAGTCACCACCAAGAGACTGAATCTTCACGATATCTGGTACATACTTTAAGTCATGTAAGGTTCGCTTTAGATCCAGCCAAACATCTTCACGTATTAAACTCACCTGAGCTCCGGTGTCCAAAAATCCACAACAGGTCTTAGGTCCTATTTTAAGTGTGACGTGCACCATACCATTGTTTGCACGGCAGGAACAGCTTTGTTCTGGTGGCGACACGACGTTAATGGTAAGTGGCTCCGCTTCAGTCGCCAAGAAAGAATCATCGTCGTCAACATCAAATGGCTCTTCTACATCCGGCGACCTAGCAGGTAAAGGTTTGTAGTGTTTCGATTCGACAAGGGGATTATAGTGCACGCCGCCCAAACATTGCAGGTGCACTCTATTGATAATTCCCTCTCGGTTAACAGAGCACGGTGGCTCATGCTTGATTGGTTTAAGACCACCACAATGCACCCACACCTCCAGTATATAAAGATGACAGAATGCAGTGATGAACTCTGTAGGAGGGACATGTCCAGGAAATTGGGACAGCTTTACCGCGCACCGAGCAGGCCTCTTTTTAGAGACCCCATATCGATCCAGGTTGTCGAGCAGTTCCACCGATAATTGGCGACGCAAGGCCACACTATCATCGGGTAGCTGGAGATCTGACAGTTTCTTTCGACAGTAACGCAGAAGCTCAAATAAACTGTCAACGAGACTATCTCCTCCTCCCTCTACAACCCTCAAAACACGCAGACCATCCGGCAGGCACTGCAGTCGACCTTCGGTCTCCTCGTCGTCTACTGGCTCGTGCAGGCGGGAAAGAGTATCCGCTATAACGTTTTCTTTGCCCGGCCGGTACTTAATATCAAAGTCGTACTCAGAAAGTTCGGTCATTGTCCTCATAATCCTTGCGTTGTGCTTGGACATGTTAGACATGTAGATGAGAGGTCTATGATCCGTGTAAAGCACAAATCTGACCCCCAACAAGAAACTACGGAGGCAAGCCACCGCCCAACGTATAGCTGCAAGTTCTTGCTCAAGCGTATCATAATTCATTTGCGCTTTATTAAAGGTCGTAGAGCAGTACGTTATTACCCGTGTTTCCCCCTGCTGCTTCTGTGTGAGGCAGGCACCTGCTCCAAAAGAAGAAGCGTCGCACGAGAGCTCCAGTGGTTCTGCTGCAGGAGAGTAGTCTGGGTATGTTAGCTCCAGGTCCTGCGCCATGTCAAATTTGAGCTGCTCGAAGGCATGGTTCATTTCCTCGTCCCAAGCAATCTTTTTCCGGTCCGGGAAACAGAGCATCCTATTCAGTGGTCTAGCGATTGTCGAACAATTCGGAATGAACTTGCGCTGGAAATTAACCAGGCCGAGGAATGAGCGCAGCTTCTTGACCGTATCAGGATTAGGAAAATTTCGGACCGCTTCAATGTACGATGGGCACTTTTTGATCCCAGTCCGGCTAACTACGTGACCAAGGAAGGACACTTCGTCTTGGAACCAGGAACACTTCGCCAACTTGATCTTCATGTTGTAGACCTCGAGAGTTTTCAGCACCCGTTCCACTAACTCCAGATGCTCTTCGAAAGTCCTCCCCAGAATCAAAATATCGTCTATATAGACCAGAACCTGCTTCGTGTCAAAGTCGCGGAGAACTTCTTGCATTTCGCGCTGGAAGGCGGCTGGCGCGTTTTTAAGCCCAAAGCTTAACCGCTTAAACTGGTAATGGTTTCTGGGCGACGAAAATGCGGTGTATTCTGCAGTTTCTGGGTCAAGTGGAACCTGGTAGTATCCCCGTACTAAATCTAAGGATGTGAAAAAGGCGGTACCCTCGAGGCTGAAAATTAGGTCGTTCATATTAGGCATTGGGAACCTGTCAGCCTTTGTGACTTTGTTCAACCGCCTATAGTCCACACAAAGTCTTAAGGTGCCATCCTTTTTCCTTATAGGGACTATTGGCGCCGACCAGGCGGACTTACTATACTCGATAACTCCCATCTCTCTCATCTGGTCACACTCTTTCTCAAGTTCCTCTGCCACAGGGTCCGGAAATCGACGAGGTTTCTGCCTTATAGGGGTACTATCGTGCAGCTCTATTCGGTGCATTGTAACACCAGCGCACCCTATGTCGTCTTCTCCACGGCTCATCGCGTTTATACGGCGTTTCAGCATGGAGCGTACCTTTTCAGTCTGTTCACCAGCTAGATTAGCGAACTCAATTTCGTTAATGACAGATGTACGCTCGTCGTGAGGTGTCCCTAGACAGGAGTAGACCTCACAGGAAGACTCTACCTCCACCACGGTGGAGATCTCGCCGACAATCATCCCAGCCTTTAACACCTTCGTTCCATTATCCCCACTGGTTGAGATCAGTACCGAGAACCTCCCCTCTTCAGCGGTGACTAATCCAGTTTCCAGGTGAACGTTACACTTGTTGGAGACACCTTCAACAAATCCCTCCTCAATAGAGATCTTCCTCCGTTGAGAGTCTGAAGTACCTACACCTACTTCTATAAGCTCTGCTTCTCCAGGTTGCAAGGTCACGTTAGCTAGTAAGTGCACTGGAAGTTTCCGATAAAGTGCGGTTGGGGATTCTCCAATAAAAATTTCAAATGCACCTCCTTCAAAAGAGCCACTTAAGGATTCCAGAGTCATATCAACAGTAACCCCATACGCTGTAAAGAAATCTCCTCCTAAGATTAGGTCGTATGACATAGTCTTCTCAGGAACGACCATGAACCTCTGTCGGAATGGAACAGTTTTAATTGAAAAATTTACGTCCACACTACCACCAGTATGGACTTTGTGGAAACCTAACCCATAAATAATCTCTTTCCTATCAGAAATCTCTTTACTATCAGAAATAGAGACTATTCCCTCTTTCAGTAAAGATCTCGTAGCTCCCGTGTCAATCAGAGCTCTATATTTACGGCCAAGTATGTCCACCTGAGCTACCATAAGATTAGACGGCTGCAGGCAACTCGTGAAGACATCGATCTCCTCTACAGTCGTAGGCGCGCTAACTTCATCGGAAGTCTCGGTAACCGTTAAATCCACGTCGCTCTGCTCCATGTCGTCCCGCTCAAAATCAAACTCTCCTTCGCAGACAGTTTCAACCATGGTAGAGTCGTCAGAGCTACGGTGAATCTCAGCCTCAACAACCTCTGCTATGGGTATACCTCTTCTACGTCTGTATAAAGCAGTGTCAATCTCTGGGTCAGGATAATGTGGTTCCTGATGGCTTCCAGCAGGAAGGATGGTTTCAACATATTCAACTGGCACAATTTCTTCAGACGGGGGTTCAAAGCGAAATTCTGTCGGTTCCCCCTTCATGACAGAATCCTCTAGTTTCCCGACAACAGATTTGAAGTCTTGGGAGTATCCTTCTTTGGCTCGGAACTGTTGTACTGTGGTACAGCTCGTCTATTTTCGCCACGTGAAACAGACCTTCTTCCATGTCCTCTGTTTTCTGATCTTTGCCTCAAACCAGAGTCACCATTACGTAAATCCGGGCAATCTGCGATGCGGTGAGAACTGGAACCACACAATAAACATAAATTATTGAAACGGTAGCAATCTCTGCGAAAGTGACCAACTCTCCCGCAATGATAACACCTGTGGTCTTGTTCAACAGGTGGTCTTGAACTTGATCGACGGTTGTCACGGAAGTGAGATGAACTATTCCGGGCTCGTTCATCGGGATTTCTCCGATAAGAGACTGAATCCCCTTGCCATTGATCATATCTTGATGGTCTCTCCGGCTTAACTTCTGCCGGCGTCTGGGCGACCCATACCTCCTCGTAGCCTCGATGTGTACCAAGCATCTTCGCGTCGATTTCATATTGGCACGCAAGTTGAAGAATGGATGCCCAAGTTATCTCCTCTCCTTTCATAGTTCGATGAACGGCACGATTGGTCACCAAGTGATCTCGGAAAGTCAAGGGTACCGTATCAAAGAACTTTTGTCTAAGCGTCTGGCTGTGGTCAACATCTCTGTAAGGGTAAGCCAGGCGGAAAAGGTTTTCCAGCCTAGCAGCGTAAATTCCCAGAGATTCCTGTGGTTTCATAGCAGCTGAAGAAAAACGTCCTTTTGAATTTTTCTCTAAGATTTCACGCTGACTAAGACTCCACCTGCGAAGTTTTTCCTTCAATTCGGTGTATGGTGTACCGGGAACATTCATTGCGTCGAACGCTTCCCGCATATCACCCTTGAGGAACCCTCGCAGTTCTCCTATCCAGAGGTTTGGCCCACCAGCATAATTAGTGTTACAAAATTCCTCAAACGTCGCAATAAACTGATCGAAGCTCTGTCCAGATGACAAATCAAAATCTTGGGGTCTGGGTGCAACTCTCCGGTCTAATCTCGACAATGCCATTAGAACTTCAGACAGACTTATTGCCGGAGGCGGTGCGTGCGTCGGAGGTGTTACAGAAGACCCATGAGAGTACGGTAAACTAGTTTGGACAATCGGGTCACTAAATCGTACTTTGGGTGGCATAGTAACCTGTGGCGCATCATTGTCAGTACGGTATATCGGTTCCGTTGTAAAGTTACCGGTAGACCTTGGCTCGGTCTTTAAAGAGTTTTCGTCCTTGGACAAAACTTTAATAAAATTGTTATTCATGTTGTTAACTAAAATGCGAGCATCTTCATCCAAGGTTTCCTTGCGGTTATTGAAATTTGCCACAACAGTGTTAACATAATCGCAAGCAGTCTTTATCGCGTTATAATCCCGCTGATCATTGTCACAAACACCCTCACGGCCAGCCACGGGAGATGGAGACCTTGGACGCTGCAGTGGGGTTGAAGCGTGCAGGCGTTCCATAAATGTCGACATGATCGGTGGTTGTATAGTTTTGGTTGTCTTAGTAATACAACCCCCTACCGCACCGGCCTGATAAGAACCTGCAAGTATGCCTCCCAACAAGGCTGCCGTCGTAGCCTGTGGTTGGTTGCGTGCTGAACTTACTTCAGTCGTGGTCGTAACATCAGGCCTTGGGGTTGAGCTTGCAGGGTTAAAGACACTAGGGGACTCCATATCCCAGTTCAAAAAATAGTCATCCCGAGGAAGAAATCTCAAACGATCATTGTCCATTGTGGTAAGCTTATTTTCTCCAACTATTCTCAGGATCAATTCACATAAAGTTATCCCCTCCCAGAGTATTTAAACAACTTCAGTTGGTCAATGTTACTGACAAAGTTATCTGTAACGTCACCAGAAGTTGCAAATAGTTTCACGGCGCGCTAGGTCAAATAAAGTTAATCCCTCCCAAATTATAAAATAGTTTTATATCGGCAAGGTTACTGGCAATATTACCTGTAACGTTACCAATAATTGGCAAAGATTTTCACTGCCAATGGTCCCAAATTTATTCCCTCCCAGATTATAAAATAGACTTTATTGGGCAGATGTTACTGGCAAAGCCACCTGTAACGCCACCAAAAGTTTAAAATTCAACAATGATACCGAGATCTTGAAAAAACTCTTAATCCAAGTACGAACGAGAATAAAGTTAAATTCACGGTTAAAGTTTTCGGTCGGAAGAAAGGTAAAGTAAAAAAATAAGTACGCAAAAACTCGGGGAAAAATCCAGCAAAATTCGCATACGCAAAACGCAAAAAAACTCGCATACGCAAAACGCAAAAAAAAATCGTATACGCAAAACGCAAAAAAAATTCGCATACGCAAAACGCAAAAAAAAAATAAAGCAAAAAATTCGCATACGCAAAACGCGGATAAGTAAAGAAAAAAATTCGCGTACGCAAAACGCGGGAAAAAGAAGTAGCGTGTGGAAAATCACAAGCAAATGTAAAAAACGCGCAAAAACCGTGAATTCCTAAGAATTAATGGATTAACTTAGTATTGTTTCAGGCTTCGCTCGAAGCAAAAATCCCAAGTTGCAAACAGAGCCAACCATCCGGTTCGAAGGACCAATTTAATAGGGGGACCTCTACTCGGGTTAAAGTTAACCAGCAAATCTCTTATATATATTCACTCGGAATATTAAATGAACAGTAATAAGGTACTAGCGATAAGACAGGCAGACTAGATTAGATCACTGGCAAATTTCTTAGGTTGGCTCAGGTTACAACAAGGGGAAGTAAAGACTCGAGCAAAGCAATTTATAAGAAATTCCCGTGTAAATACACATCATATGCACAGACACAAAATAGCAAAATTGTTAGCATCAATTAATCTTGGTAAACTAACTCTAATGGGCGAAACCAAACAATATATACAACACCTTAAATTCGGAAAAAAGTGCAACAATAAACTATATATACAAGCCCAAAAAAACTTATACTCCTAAAATTCTTAATACTAGCATAGGTCAGGACAAGATATCAGATTTAGGTCACAACTGGTTATCATGGAGACACCGAATAATCTAGACTTTGTGATCAGAAGTCACTATTTATATGGTATGAATACAATGAATGGTATGAATGGTACAATAGTGCATAGGGAAATAATGTCCTAGTGATGCACAGGTGGGTTATAACATTGCACAAGTGGGTTCATCAGTGCACAAGCGGGTTTATCAGTGCACAAGCGGGTTTATCAGTGCACAAGCGGGTTTATCAGTGCACAAGCGGGTTTATCAGTGCACAAGCGGGTTTATCAGTGCACAAGCGGGTTTATCAGTGCACAAGCGGGTTTATCAGTGCACAAGCGGG
>JBAGKJ011022201.1:0-11110 GCA_037179465.1 Phronima sedentaria | reverse complement strand
AATTATGGTGAAGCCCCATCCCAATACGAAAAGTATTTTTTGGGAAAGTATATATATATATATTTTTTTTTTTTTTTAGAAAAAAAAAATTACAATGGAAATTATTGACTCGTAATATCATTGGTCTAAAAGTTTCATAAAATTTTGATAAGCTGAGATTAATGGATGTTCTTAATTGAATTTTGAACTTGAAATTTTGCATAGGTATATATTTTTTTTCCTATGTCCCTTTCACATGAGAATGGATGCTTTGAATCGTGCAACTCAAATTAGAATTTTATAGTTCATGAAATAAGATAGGGCTTACTATTTATTCTCCGAGGGTTTTGAGAGTATACATGAATTGTGTAAGACTATTCAAGTAATTTTACTACAATTTGTACCATCTGCCTTGGATATCTGCTCAGATTTCAATTGCTCTACAACACCCCTTAACAATACACTCTTTTCCTAATTTTAAAGTACAAATTAGAGTAATTATGTACTGGGGGGGGAGGTGATGTTGTGGTGGCTTTTTGCATTCATATACCTTTGTGTTTCATGCCATAGTAAGTGGAACACGTTCTAATGTACAATAAGCTTATATATATTGAATCCTCTCATGCAATGCCACTAACGTCTCTCCCTCTTTCCAGATTTATTAGATGCTTAAATATAAGTCAGTTGTGTTATAAATTTTTACTTATCAACGGTACATAGCATAAAGGAATAAGAGGTGTCAAGTAAGGGAATATAGAGGATTAACGGCAGTCTCCTATAGTGAAGGAAAACAATATAAACCTGGGAATGTCCACCACTTTAAATGGTCTTCATATAAGAGATTAATATACTTCAACATAGCAGCATTGATTGAGAGAGCAGAATCCAGGGTGAGATGATGATTTGTTTAGCACCTTAAGTGCATATTACTAGTTATAGTTCTGTATATATATGTATATATATATAAATTAGGGAGCACTCTTTGGGTGTGTATTACCAATTGTAGTCCTGTACATGTATATTGGGAAGGATATATTAATGCATTCATTATAATATGACTGTACATAAATGCAGAGTGAATTAGCCCTGTTGTTAGGTTAATACATGTAAATATAGAATTGATAATACCTAAGGTTGTACATATGTTTTTTCTTATAATGTTATTACTAAACTGTTATTTAGTTGTATATGTGTAAGATGTGTTTCTGTCTCTGGGCAGGAAGTTTCAATATTGTATGGTAAATTTGTGATTTAAAGAAAGGTACACTCCATACATTATAAAATTGTAAAAATACAGCCTTATTGTAATCCAGAGAGTAGTCTGATAAATCCACGAATCCAGTGTATAATATTAAGAAGTTGAATACAGTTTTGAAAGTTGAGGAAAGCTAGTTTGGAAGGATCCCGAAATTGTGACCATTGTCTCCAGAAAAACCAGCTGAGTAACTTGTTCTTTATTATTTATATTTCGTGTTTCATGTTTAGGTAGTCGTATTAGCAATCACAGCTCAGTCACGGGGCGATATTGAGTGACAGTTGATATCTGTGCTCTTGTTTTGGTAAATCCTGATAGGAAATAGAGGCCTATGGTCCTCGTTAATGTAAGGCAATAATTAATTAATATAAAGCAGTGTATAATTTAATGTGGGGTGGGATTTATTCAGAATAGGCAAAGTTACCGATTCTGGCATCCTGACTCATAGCCTGGGATCTAATATTTACCATACCCACTGCCAACCTTTTAAAGTCAATAATTATTTAAAGTCTAGCTTTGTTGTTTGGGCTTGTTTATCATTTGGGGAGGGATTGATACACATTTGTGCTCTTTATTTAGATTTATTCAATTACGTAGCGTCTCTGTCATGAGAGTTCTTATAGTCGGACATTCACATGTTCGAGACCTATCCAGGTTGGGTATTACTTCCTTTATTACTGCCGATACGCATATAGAAGTACGATATATATCTAAAGGAGGTGCAACTTACAGTACCTTCTTGAATGACCCTGATCTGCTCCAAAGTGTGACTGGTCAGAGTGC
Source organism: Phronima sedentaria (assembly GCA_037179465.1). Lineage (NCBI taxonomy): Eukaryota > Metazoa > Arthropoda > Malacostraca > Amphipoda > Phronimidae > Phronima > Phronima sedentaria. The sequence continues at coordinate 9,093 of JBAGKJ011022201.1, read as the reverse complement.
AGACATAATTGTAGTAACGTTGGCCGGGAACTCTATTAGGGATACTGTAACAGATACAGAGTTGAAGAAGGACTGTAAAGAGTTTTATACTCGCTTGAGAGCTGCTTTTCCCAATTCGAAAATTGTAGCTACACAGATAGAATTGCGGTTCTATAAGCCCAATAACCCCTGGAGTTGCCCTACTGGAGCTAGGTATACAGCTCGTAGGACCATAATCAACAACTACCTGAAACGGATGAAAATCAAAGATCATTTGTTAATGATCGCTGGTCCAGGTAGACTGGATAATAAGGAGCTATATAGAGACGAGGTACACTTCAATCGTAGGGGCCTTATCCAGTACTTCGACTATATTAAGAAGATGGTTGGGTTCATTGTTCGGAACATAAACCAGAATTAAAACCCAATTATTATTCATTCCCATTATTACCAGTATTTATTTGATCCAGCCACTATACGATCTTGCCATATACTTCGGGTGTCTTGAGATATTATTTATACTGAGCTACCGGAGTATATTATATTTGGTGCCATGACTATTGGTTAAGGGTTTATAGCACTCATTTTGCTGTAAAATAAACTAAATTACTTTATAGTCTAATTTTTTTTTATTGAAGCTTCCCTGTGGTTCTAAAAATGGCTTCGGGGCGTGAATCTGTGCAGGAGGATAGAGTGAGTGACAAACAGATGCATAGGAGTAGGGATGAAGTAGTAAAGGATGGTTGTGAATACATTGATAAATTTCTAGCTGTCCTGGAAGGGGATGAAGGGGGAGCACTATCAAATGAGTCAAAAGCAAAGTTAACGCTTATCCAGCAGAAACTAGGACTGTTTAAATTGAAAGAAGAGGATAGTACACGGGACCAGAAAGGAAAGGTTTTGAAAAAAAATTTATCATCTCATATAAAATCTGATTGTTCCACAAATTCTAAAGCAAATGACAATAAAATGAAAGTAAGGGATGATGAAAATAATAAAAGAGATTCAAGCGTTTCGACAAGTTCAAGTTCGTCACAGCAAAGCTCAGACTCAGTTGACGATAGTTCAGACTCTTCGAAAGAAAGAGTTAAAGCCAAAAGGCGGAAACGTAAGAAAAAGAAAGAAACAAATCAATCAAAAGAAGATATCTTCCTAAAAATAATTGATAAGCTAGATAATAGGAAGGTCCCTAAGTTAGAGAAGTTTGATCACAGTAGAGATGAACTATCTGACTATTTACATAAATTTGAGAGATATTGTCAGGACAATCTAAGAGGTGATGACTCCTTTTGGATTGCAGAATTAGAATCTCTTCTCACTGGCGATATATTGAAGACCTATAAAACATTGCGGGATCGGAAAGACTCGTATAAATCCCTAAAAAAGAAGTTGATGACTTGGGATAAAGATATGAAGGATTTAAGACGAATGCAAGCTCGAGAAAATTTCTATACTATGAAACCAAATAGGGATGAAAATATTTCCTTTTATAGTTACCGCATGGAAGCCCAATTTAAATTGGCTTTTCCAAAAATATCAGAAAGGAAAATACAGAAAAGTGAAATCTTGATAAAAAAATTCATGGAGACAGTCCCTAGCCAATCCTTTGGAAAAATGATATCTGATGTTAAAGTACAGATGCGAGTTAGAGGTGAGAAGTTGACTTGGAAGATTATACAAGACTACGCTAGATATACTGATGTGGAACTATCGAGCCGAAAGAAATCTTATTCGGAATCAGTACAAAGAGTAGAAGAGCAAAAGGAAGTTTTCGTTAATATTCAGGAACCGGTGTATCCAAGTAAAAGATACGTAAATGATCCAAGAAACCAGAAAGACCTTGGTACCCAAAGGAAATCGAGAGATTCAAATGAGAATAATAATTACCAACAGCGATCAGCCTTTCAGCAACACAAAAATCAGCAAGTCTCAGTAAATAGATACAACTACGGGGAACATAATCATAGGAGAGAATCAGGACAAGTAGGAAACTCTTCAGCTTTCACTTGCAATTTTTGTGGAAAGTTAGGCCATAAGGCGATAGACTGTAGAAAAAGACTGAAACTATGCTTGATATGCGCGAAAGGGAACCATAGTACCGAAAAATGCTGGTATAACAAAAATAATAAAAATTATTTTCCACATAACACAGAACCAAATCAAAATCAATTGGATAAACGAAATTCCCATAAAGATCAGTTAAACTGAAAAGCTCTGGTCCTAGTAGGGGAACGTCCAGAGCTCGGAAGAACCCCTTTAACAATAGGTTTGGAATCTTGAAGGACAATGGTGACTGGAATTTACTTAGCGAACTTGAAACAAAAATCAATGAACAGTATGGTGAAGTTCGTAGAGTTGAACTACAGCCTCGCATCGAAAAGGAAATTTCAACCGTTGTGCCAGAAAACCAATTAATTTGCCAGGGAGATGATCAGCAGACCCGTAAAATAGATGTAGTTGACTCTGCTGTGGAGGAGCAGGACAATAAACGATTAGAGGAGCTTATCAGTGTTACAGAAACTGATGTGAAACCCCAAAACGGAAAAAAAGGTGAGGTGGACGAAAATATTACTGTGAATTTCTCTAAGCTAGAACCAGCAAAATTGTTAGTAATTCAACTTAAAATTGATGACAAAGAAATCCCCGCTTTAGTCGACACTGGTGCAGCAAACAACATAATGATAGCGAAACTTGCAAACGAACTAGGATTGAAATTGTTTGAAGAAAAGCAAATGATTCGAGGATTAGGGAATGCGGACATAAGTATATTAGGCTCGTGTAAAGCGAAGGTAAATATATGTGAGATTCTAACCAATGATGTTGATTTTAAAGTTATTCAAGATGAGCATTCTAGCGTCCCACTCATATTAGGCCGTAATTTTCTGCACAAACACCACCTTTGTATTGATATAGCTGAAAGGAAACTAGTAATACCCCGTTCTGATGGATCAACGATAGAAATTATATTAAAGGAAGATTCAGGCTATATTAAGAAAGTACAGTTACAAAATGTTAAATTATGTGTCACAGAATCAGTAGAAATTTCCCATGACATGGAGAAAGTAGGGTATAATGTAAATATTCCTCATTGTTTAAGTGAAGATCTAGTACTGTATTACGATGGGATATGTAGGAATAAGAAAATAGAAGGCGTACAAGGTGTGATAAGTAATTCTTCAAAAGGTAGTGTTCTGGTTAAAAAGAAATGTTGTGAAAATGGTGATAAAATTAAACTGAAGAAAGGAGATGTGATAGGATCGGTTTATACAATGATTGAACTGGAACAAGATGAAGAAGTAAATAGTTGGGAGTTGGAGAAATTTAAGGATAAGATTAATTTAGGAGAACTGAGTGATGACCAAAGGAAGAAAGTAATGGAAATGTTTACAAATGTAAAATCTGTTGTTTGTGAGGATGAGTTTGATATAGGTAATGCCGCTGTAACACCACATAGAATAGAGTTAACAAACTACTCACCAATATGGCAGAAGCCCAGACGATTTTCAGAACCTATAAATGTTGAAATAGAGAAGCAGTGCCAAGAATTGGAATTAAATGACATAGTAGAAAGATGCAACTCCAGGTGGTCTTCACCTGTTGTGCCGGTTAGGAAAGCTGATGGCTCTCTCCGCCTTTGCATCGACTATAGGAGATTAAATCAAGTCACAAAAGCTATGAACTATCCCATACCAAACCTTACAGACTCAATTTACAGTGCATTTGGAACAATTTTTTTTTCAAAAATTGATTTAGTTAAAAGTTATTATCAAATACCAATAGACCCTTCTAGTCGTAAATACACTGCCTTCAGCACCCACTCTTCTCAGTATCAGTTCAAGAGATTGCCATTTGGCTTGAAGAATAGCGGAATTCAATTCCAAAGAAACATGCAAGAGATCCTAAAAGACTTTAGCACAAAGAAGATTATTGTTTACCAGGACGACATTTTGATTATGTCCAAAGATTTTAATGAACATTTAGACCTAGTTAGCAGGATTCTACACACCTTGATGTTATATGGTATTAAGATTCAGATTACGAAGTGCCAATTTTTCAAACCTGAAGTAACCTACCTAGGTCATATAGTTAGTGGAGATGGAATACAGAAATCTCCAGAATTTATAGATAAAATTTCTAAATTCCCACAACCACAAACAGTAACAGAGCTGCGGAGATTTCTTGGACTTGCGAACTTCCAGAGGAAGTTCATTGACAACTTTTCAGACATTGCTAGGCCTCTGTCAACTTTGACGGGAGGAGCAAAGAAGAAAAAGTTGGAATGGTCAGCTGAAATGGTTGCTGCATTTGAAACCCTAAAACATGAATTGTCCAAGGAATTAAAGTTAGCATTCCCAGATTATAGTTCAACTGCTGAACCCATAGAACTCTACACAGATGCTTCAAAGCTAGGTGCAGGTGCTTGCCTTATACAGAAGCAAAGAGGTGAACATCGCCCAATAGCTTACTCTTCAATCGCCTTTTCAAAAACCGAGCAGAACTACCCCACAATAGAGCGCGAATTGCTAGCCATAAAGTTCGGGGTAAAAACATTTAGGTCATTCCTTTTTGGAGTGCATTTTATTATTTATACAGACCAGCGCCCCTTAACATACCTGTACAATGTAAATCGGGAAAACACTAGGCTTATGAAAATTATAGTTGATTTACAAGATTATGATTTTGAAATAAAATACAGACCTGGCAAATTTAATGAAGCAGCCGATACTATGAGCCGAATAACATGCACTGCAACTGCACAAGATGATATAGTTAATGCATATTATTTACCAAAAGGTCTCAGGGTGACTGAGAAAATTGAGGGAGGAGGAGACTCCTTGTTTAAGTCTTTGCATATTCTCTTAGATGGAATAAGAGATGAGTTAGGTGTTGAACCCCCTTCAGATCATCTTGCTTTGCGTAGGATATTAATAACAGAAATCCTAGATAACCCATCAAAGTATGGTTTGAAACTAGATAGGTATATGAAGAAAGTAACGAAATCCATGATGTATGAGGGTGTACTACCATGTGAGCAGGCTATATCAGCAGCCTGTGAATACTTTGGTGTTAAGATTAAAGTTTACCATGGAATGGAGTTACCGATAATATATGGAGATAACAAACAGGCTGACAATGAAGCACTGGTGTTACACTTGCAGTGTTTGGCTAACATACATTTTAACCCACTTATATACATAGGTAAGATACCCCATAGAGAGAATGAAGAAGACAAGAGTAGCCAAGTTCAGCTACATAGTTTAGTACCTGAAACACCAATGAGACATGAGGATGAAGTAGAAAAATGGAACAAATATGTTATAAATTATGAAGAGAATAGAGTGTGTAGTCATGACATACATAATTATTTCTGCTATGTGTGTCAGTTTGATAACTTAAAGTTTTGTGCATTGCTTGACACTGGAGCGGAAGTAAGTATAATTACGGAAACTATATGGAATCAGATTAGTAAGGAAGACCCAAATATTATTATGGAAGAAGTTAATGAAGCGTATTTGGAAGGTATTGGTGAATACAAGACTCAAGTATTAGGAATAGTAAAACTTAGGTTAACAGTGTTAGGAATACAATGCAGTGAATTGCTCCCATTTGCAATTGTAAGTAGTAATGATATGCCATTTTGTTGCCTTCTTGGTGTTAATTTTCTAAAAAGGAATAATGTAATTGTGGACTTTAACAACAATTGTGTATATTCGAGAGACATGAGAGAAGAGGAAGTATATTATCCATTGAAGTTAGGTAATAGATATGATACTGCTGATGTATATATGGGCCTGAGTGAGACAAAATTATCAGACTCAGGGACACAATCTAATACAGTATTAGAAGTCTGTGATTCATTGAAGTCATCGGATGTTGATACCCAATCTGAACCAGTTGAGGGAGATAAACAGGAACTATCTAGTTTGGATGAGCAATCCATTATTACTAATGATGAAGAAATGTTAGATCGCAATATTAAATTTAGGTTTGAGAATGATGATTTTGTGGGTATTCAAAATAAAGACCATGCTCTAAGGTTATTGAAATCTAAACTACGTAGGAAAATTAATATTAAACAATGGACAGAACGCCCTTTGTCACAATTTAAACGCTACAGGAAGCAAATTAAGCTAGAGGGTGACTTAATGATCAGAGAAAATGATAACCATAAGTCAATTATCGTACCATTTTACGTAATCGTAGCAATAGTCCACCAGTCACATTTACAGTTGGCACATATAGGTATGATGAAATTATTCGATCTTGTACAGAGAAACTTTTGGCATCCCGCCTTAGAGAAGATTGTAAGAGATATTTGCAAGAGTTGTACACACTGCCAAACCTATAAAGTAAGTAACCAAAACTTGTTCCCGCCAGTATTGAAGATAAATTCAGATTATCCTTTTGAATTGATATCGATAGACTTGATGATGCTCCCTAAGAGTCCATCTGGTAAAGTTGCGGTTGTTGTAGTGGTTGATAATTTCTCAAAGTGGTTACAGGTAGTTCCTATCAGGGATAAAAGAGGCGTAACTGTAGCTTCAGTACTTGAAAATCAAATTTTACCTGCATTGCCTAGAGTTCCTAAACGGTTATTATCTGATAATGGCCCAGAATTTAAGTCTAGGGAATTCGAAAGTGTAATCCAGGAATATGGCATTGACCACGTCTTTTCTACTCCTTATAAACCGTCTTCAAACGGTGCTGTGGAGCGAGCAAATCGCACAATTACGCAACTATTGAAAGGAATAACCACTCAGAATAAATCTTGGGATAAAGTCCTTCAGAAGGCAGTAATCGTCTATAACAACACAAAACACTCGACAATTGGAAAGACGCCCTCCGAAGTTATACTTAAAGATGCACATTCATATGAAGATAAAATCCCTGTGAGCAAGGAGACTGCTGCCTGTTGGAAGGAGGGGCATCCTAAGTTTTTACCATTTGAAATAGACGATAAGGTTTTAAAGAAGGTGCAAAGAGTAGGGAATAGTTTAACGTCGAAATTACAACCTAAATATGTCGGGCCGTACCGTATAGTTAAAGTACAACCGAATTCTCTTACCTACATTCTGCATAAAATTGGAGAAATAGATCCTGTAGATATTCGTACGCACTATAAGCAGATTAAGAGATTTATAGAGGTACCTGCTTACTTAAAACGTATGGTAGAATTTGAGGAAGTTAATTTAGGTAATGAGCTCATAGACCAGCCTGATAGTGAGATGGATATACGCATGGGTCTAGTACCTACTAGATTCATGGTAGAGTCGAGTGGTTCAATGGGAGATACAGAAAGCTCACTTTCTAGTGATACAGAGAGCTCATCAGATGAAATTGATCTGACAAATAAGACCGAGAATCGTAATACAAAGACAAGCAAAAGAAGAAATTTAAGAAGACATAGTGGAATAGATATGTCAATCAGGGGTAGCAAATTTCAAGGCTTCACAGACCCAACCGATATTGGGATTCTTGATGCGAATAATGGTGAAATACCTAACCAAAATAACATTAATGGGAGTGATTCTATCCAAATCAGTGAGGAAAACAAAAACAGTAAAAACTCTTTTGACTTTGAAGCATTCATGGTAGATTTTGCGGAGTTTGCATCCCAACTGGGTTCCCGCCAAATAAACCTGACTGAGGCCCTGGACTCTGTTCCAAACTCAATCCCAACCAAAGAAAAGGGAATAGAGAACTGGGACCTGGGAGGGTGGTTTGGTGGTAGGCCTTCTTGGGGTGGGAACTCGCGATCTGTGCCATTGGAGCATCTAAGATGTTCTGAAAAGATAGGAAATATAGAAACAAATGTAGTTCATGCATATACATCTACTCCGAATCATAGCAAGGGCAGAAGTACTGCATTTGGTGAAAATTATTTATCTCCAATTAGAAGAGCGGCGTCGTGCCCAAATCTTTATCATAGATATAACGAGTTGAATAAAAATGATTGTGATCCTAACGTGAGGGGGAACACCCAGGTAGAGAATGACTTTAGTGGATTCAGTGAACGTGATTTAAATGGATTTTTAGACCGTATCGAGGAAGATTGGACATATACACAGGAAACAATAGACGAGTTTTTCCATACTGCGTCGTCCATTAATGATGTTCAGTCTGCTAAAACTGGAGATAAACTAAACCCTTTAGAACAAGTACTTCAGAATGAACAGCTAGGAGAAAATACTATAAGAATCTTGCAAGAAATCAGGGATAGGACTGCACATAATCTAGATAATGTTAAGAGCATTAAGATGGGAAACACAAGGCTCCTCAGAAGACTATACCAGGGTAACCTGCAGTGTAGTGAAACTAGGTTCAGACACCCTTATGACACAGGCACTCCAACTGATATAGAGACCCCGAAAGGTAGATTGGACTTTGAAGCGGGTAGTGCAGAAGGTAGGATTACAAGGTCAAAAGGAACTGTAAAAGATTACCCTAATGTACAAAAAAAAGTATTAGAATATAACATAGGAAAAGAAACTATTCCAGAATAAACTATAAATAAACAACAGGATGTCATTATATGTGTTGCATAACATAAAGCAATTGCAAGAGAGTGTAAGCTGTACATTTTGTGGTTTGTTTTACTGTGTGTTGGTGGTTGAATCTTCCGCTGGTGTTATCATTGATAACTTCGTCTATGGTTTCACTGGTGGGGGGTTCCTCCATCAACCATGGGAAGGAGCAGGTCATTGGGTGTATAGTTGATCGAGTGAATACCTGAGCTAGTATATTGCTCTTATAAAATTTATCTACATGGAACTATAATTACAGTTGATGTTAGTGGATTGTCTAATTCTTTGTGGGGAGCTCATGTGTGTATTAAACTAAATTTCATGGGAAATACAAGGTGCAAACAGACAAAGCAGAAAAAAAAAGCTATACCCATAAACTTAGTTAGAGAAGTAATTACTCTAAGAAATCATTTGCAGTGGGTATCTAATTGTATGGGAATCTCTGTCTGTTGTCAGATCTGTGCAGGGATATTGACATTAGGCAAAAGTATATATATATATATTTTTTTTTTTTTTAGAAATTTTTACCTTTGAGTGTAAGTGTATATTGAAATATCTATGCTCTCATGTCTATATTAGTTGCTTTGAC